>PVKM010000177.1:9496-135298 GCA_004027735.1 Carollia perspicillata | reverse complement strand
TTGTATTTTGAGGACTGACATGATAGCAAGATGTGCTCTCAATGCAGCCAACCCTAGGGTAAGCCACTAATTTTTACTTTGGGGAAGTGTGACCTGCTATGAAAGTACTTGTGTTGGCAAGAAGAGTGACATAATGACACAGGCAAAGAGAAAGTGGTTTTCCTCATGAGATGGGAAAGTTGGAGAATTAGGGCCTTGTCCCTTTTCCTTCCTTTTTTTTTTAGGAGACAAAGATGGATGACCAGCAGTGCTGGTGGCAGCCTGAAAACCATGATCAAGAGCAGGGACCACAGGAGAATGAGACAGACCTGGGTTTGAATCCCACTGTGCCACGTCAGCCTGGACAAATCTATTAACCTTTCTTAGTCATAATCATGATCTCATAGCATTGTTCTGAAAATTAAAAAGACCATGTTCTTTTAAAAAGCTTGGTACATACTAAGGATTCACAAATGATAACATAAGACCAACAAACAAAAAACTTGTTTTTTTTCCTACAGAAATATTCTTATAGCAGAGAATGGTATTTCATCATGCTATTTTAGCTTAGTGGATATATTTCTTAAGAACTTGCAACTGCCATCTAAAATTCTACATACTCTACTGTTCTCTTTTTTACTTGCATTTTTTTTTAAAGATTTAACAAGTCAGATGACAAATATTCGCAGGGTAAAATCATACATTTGCACTCTTGATCTTAAATTAGTTTCTTATAAAATATATTATGTGTATCAAAATCACCAATGCTTTATTATTCCTCAGAGAACTGATAAAATCAATTTTCAGAAACTAAAAAGCAAGAAAAATTTGTTCCTGTAAGTTTATATATTTACCAAAATGCAGCACCTTGTCAACCTAAAACAATCAGCAAACTGTACCTATTTCATTACCAGGAAAAGAAATGAACTGAATTGCCTTCTGATAGCAGATAGTCATGTATTTAGTACAGAGTTTTATCTGGAAGCATTAGTTATCCTAATGAGTATAATTCCTAGCCTGGTTTCCTTTGTGAAGGTTCAGGGTGAGGGCAGAGATTTGAGTCAAACAGGGATCAAGACGCCATTACTGCTAATAAAGGGCCGTGTCAGGAACAGACATGCAGCCTCTCTTTAATACTCAAGGATACTGAAATAGATGAGTGCCTGATCCTCCTGTTAGTTGACAAGTACTGCCAAGTGTCTGTAGATATTCCTTGGGAACTAGGGACCTCAGGGCCAAATACCACTGTGTTCTCATATTCTCCCACGTGAGTATATTTAGAGATGAAGTCAGCTTGAAAGAGAAACATTAAGAACAGTCTTAAAGGGGAAATGAGGTCATAACCAGGCAGTTTTATCTTTCTGCCTTGGTGATAAGGTATGTTATGTGCTCACTGTATTCAAATGTCTCTGGACTTTAAAAAGAAATATATATTTTTTCATAGTAAGAATAGGTACAAAAAGGGGGAGAAGAAGAAATAAAAGCTCACATCTATCACTCCAATATAATTACTACTAGCAGTTTTCCGTGTATCATTCAGTTTTTATAAATCTGTAAAAATACTGAAAAATTATTTTTTATTCTACTCTTCCTTTTTAAACTGTCATATAAAGATTTTCAATGTTTTAACATAATCTTTATGTTATATGACTATATGACTATGACATATATGACATATATGACTATATGTTATGTCATATATTACTATATGTATTATATGTATATAAACATATTTAATGTTAGTACATTGTATAATATTTCACTAAATGGATTTAGCACCATTTCACTAGCCACCCTATAGTTATTTCCAGTTTTTTAAGTTGTTTCCAGATTTCCCTTTGCCAATATAAATAATGCTGATGTAAGAATTCTTCATCAAACCTTTGCTGTTTTAGATTGCTTACTTTAAGATAAATTCTTAGAAGTTGAATTTCAGGATCCAAGGAATACAGGGGTAGGCAAAGTAGGTTTATAGTTGTGAGTATGTGGGACACAGAGTTAATAAATCTATTGTAATAATAATAATCTGCATGTCTTTTTCCATGTGAACAACTGTATACCTACTTTTGCTCACCCAGCGTTTAGTGAGTAGGGTATATTTCCTCAAGGCATTTTTAGTAGGAGGCAAGTAACAACTTTCTTCTAATAAAAACATAATCAGTGGTCTGAAATCTGGTGCCCGAAGGCTTTCTTGAGGAGTCGTACTTTAGGAATGGCAATGAAGCATATGAGACCCATGTATGGGAGTTTCGTTCTGTTGCTGGTAAAAAGCATTTAGTAGCTGCTATCAAGAGAAGATGTCAACCATTTTTGCTTCTCTTCTGATGTGTAGGAGGAGTTTAATTTACTTGAAAACTGAACATATTTTCAACTTGATGCTCTCCTCAAGGAAGGGGAGAGGAACCAGCATTTGTTGAGTGCCTACTTGGCTCCAGGCACAGTGATGGAGTTACATAGTAGGATTGTTTCTTCAGTTGTACTGATAGGGGAACTGAAGAGTTAAAGATTTTAGCTTCAGTTATAGTTGATAAGCTTAAGTGATTAATTCATGTGGAAAGCCGTTATTCTGGCAACTGGAATGCATCACCTACGTGGCTCCAGGCAGTAGACAAGCAATTCAACCTTTGTGCCCCAGGGGGTCTGCAAGTGTCAGATGGCATCTGAGCCATTGCGTTCCAGGCAGCAAATGTTATTAATGAACTTTTTGAGTGTTAAACCCTAGCCCATTTTATCTATGAGCCCTGTGATTTTTATTAGGTCGTTTTGCTTAGTGACTATATGTATTTTCTGGTGATTTGAAATACTGCTTTTATATTTTGTTAAATTTCTATATGTGTCTTTCCTATTTCTGGACATGCAATTGTTTCATGGCATACTCATATGCCAATGACACATAATTTTAATTATTGAGGCTTAATACTATTTTAATGTCTAATGAAGCTACCTAATTCTCTTCTTTTTACTCGCCTTCCCAACCCATAGTTCCCATATTTTAGGTTTTCTTGTCTTACTTTTGCTTTCTTATTTTTCCATGTGGACTTTAGAATCAATTTTATGAGCTCTAGAAAGAAAGATGTTCAGGATTTAAATGGAATCATATTAAGTGAATAAATTAATACTGAGAGAACTGACACCTCTATAATATTGAGCTGTCTTCTGCATGCAGTATCTTCAGAAAGTGCCTTCCATTTACTCAGCTCTGTATTTGCATTTTGTAGAAGTGTTTTAATAATTTTCCCATAAAGATTTTCACATTTCTTAATGGGTATATTTCTATTATTTTGTATATCAAAATATATTTATGTTGCTAAGGTGAATGGGTTCTTAGTTTTCATTATATCGTTTAAATGGTTGTTACTTTGATAAATTCTATCGATTTCTATATCCTACTCCCTGAGTTGTTTGTGGTTGTTGTTCCATTGATTTTCTTGGGCTGTTCAGGTATATATCTCATCAGATGATATAAGTTTTATGTTATTATGCAAGAGAAAGCCTTTAGGGCATTTTACAATTCACATTCCCTAAAGGCTCTCTCTTTCTTTATGGCATTAAACCTAATACTTGCAATATATACAGGGGAGTAGAGACAGTGGATATCCTGGGGTTGCTCTTGCCTTTAAAAAGAACGGTTGCAGTATTGTACTTACCCGTTGTATGAATTCCTGGATTATTTGTTAAGCAAGATTCAACTATTACCATTTTAATGAGTAATTAAATCTTCATTAGTAACACTTTAAGAGGGAGAAAAGAATGATCGATTTGTTGCTTCACTCATTAATGCATTCATTGGTTGCTTCTTGTATGTGCTCTGACCAGGGATTGAGCCTGCAAACGTGCTGTTTTGGGGATGATGCTCAAAACAATTGATCTACCTGGATAGGGCAAGGAAATCTTAATCTGCCTTTAAAGTAAATGGATACAGTAAAGGAATGAAATTTATTGATCTTTTTAAGGTAAAAAGTAAATAATGTGATTGATATAAAATGTTCTCTCAAATCTCCCATAACTGTGAAAATGTTTTTTATTAGGTATTAAATTTTAACTTTTATTATATGGAAGCCATATATCTTTTGTCTGCTCTTAGCTTTGAGGATTATACTTTGCTACCAAAGGGCTTTATGGAAAAGGCTGCTTTCTTCACAGTGACATATTTGGCAGCAACTGGTATAACTTCCATTTCTAGAAAAATATAAATTATTCATTGTAACCTGCTAGGAATCAATATAGCAACTTCAACATTGTAATTTATTTTTTATTCTCAAGAAATTTTAAGGGTCTGAAATTTTTCCCTGTTTACAAGCTAACAATTTAGTCTCGTGGGTGCTGACAGATGGCAGACTTCTAGATAAGAAAGGACAATTTATTAACCACAGCCATAGCAGAAGCCAGAATATCAGCACTTTTGTATGTGTTCCCTGAGTCTTTATTCCCGCAGTATGATGTGACCAGGACTAGACAATACCTGAATCCATAATGGGTAGTGTTCTGGGAGAGAAACCATGAATTTAGGGAAATCTGAATCTTTTATAATGGACAATAAGGATACCCAGCTTTTGCTCCATATGACATATTATCTCTGTTTACCAAAGCTGTTCACTATACAAATATCCTTGAAGAGCTAGTCTACAACAAAAGACAGTGTGTCCCTCTGCTCAAAGGGAGTGCAGAAATGTTAGAGAATCATCTCTTAATACATATACCTCTTGGTATTAACTTTACGTATTCTGATTAATTTTTAACAACTCTTACATGTTTAGATTATGACATGTCAAAACTTGAAATTTTAAGGTTAGCTTAACACATTTACAAAGTCATCAATCTGGAATGATCAGAATTATAGAAGTTGTCATACTGAGTTAGACAATATGTCTAAAGTGGCATGTGGTGAATTAGAAAATGGTATACCTTCATTAATATTTGGTAGCAACTGGATTTCTGATGACATTATATGAGTTGTTATGGTTCTCTTTCTGTCCTGTTGTCATTCTTCTCACTCTGAGTGAATTACTCTGATGTTTCCTAAATGTCAGTCTTGGAGCAATGCGAGTGGCAAGACGACAAACCTGCAAGTTGGTTGATAACTACTGGAAATGTACTTTAGAAGATGAAATGGACAATGCTTTAGAGCGGGGATTTCCAATCTGGGGATAGCCAGACTTGAGGGCCATAAAATCATCATTGCAAGTTAGAATGAAGATTGAGTTGCCTATGAAATTGAGAAATTTTGAGGGCGAACATGGTGCATGTTTAGTTTCATTAAAATGGATGAGTTCCCCTGGTTGGTGTGGCTCAGTAGATTGAGTGCCAGCCTGTGAATCACAGGGTTGCAGGTTCCATTCCCCATCTAGGGCACATGCCTGGGTTGTGGGCCAGGTCCCCAGCAGGGGGTGCATGAGAGGCAACCACACATTGATGTTTCTCTCCCTCTCCTTCTCCCCTCTTTCCCCTGTCTAAAAATAAATAAATAATATCTTTTAAAAAAGTGGATGTGTTAACAGAAAGACTCTGGCGTGCACCACACAGAGGCAGTCTGTCATGAATGCTGCTCAGCTAAACTCCTAAGGTTTCTCAGTGAATCCAGAAATAACTAAAATAGTTTATAATACTAATAAATAGTCAACTTGTTCCAGGGCAGACTGCCAATGGCTTCTGGCCAATCAACTTGCACAAAGAAAAATGAACCAACACCCTGCTCTCAGTCTGTTTTTTTTTTTTCCCTACTCAGTCTCCTCTTTGTTTTATAAACTCTGTTTTTTTTTTTTTTGCTATTGTATGATGAAAAGTGTTTAATAACAGACTCTCTTTTATATGAGTTACTGTTTGTGTGAATATTAACTGTTTCTGAGTTATGCATTGACAGTGCAAATTTGTATCTCCTGCACTCATGTGTAATACTAGTTTAAACTGTGTATGTGCTGTTTTGTTAAACAAGCTATAAGTTTATATAAGAACATTAATAAAAGCAGCTTTTAATGCACATATTCTCCATCAACAGATAATACTGGAGACAATGGCTCTTATAATAACCATTACTCAATTAGCCAGTATTTTTAAAACACTTATACTTGGTATGGTCTCTGAAGACAACTAGTTAGGGATACAAGAAAAACACAAACTTTTTAAGTAGTTGGTAAGTATTCTATTAAGCATGAAAATGATTAGTTTAGACAATAATTATTCTAACAGTTTAGAGGAGAGGTTTAACAAGCAGAGGTCAGGTTGGGGCTGAAGTGATGGAGGGGCTATGGAGTGCACGGTTAGGAAGAAAATGCCATGAGGAACACTTTAGAAAGTTACAATGAAAGTGGCAAATTATTCTAATAAGAAAGATGGAGGAAATGTATGTATGGATGCCCTCTGCCTTCCAATGGTTCAGCTTATGCCTTTTAGACTTTACAATGGTATGAAAGCAATATGCATTCAGCAGAAACCGAACTTCAAAGTTTCGATTTTGATCTTTTTCCTGGGTTAGCAATATGCAGTGTTATATTTTTGTGATGCTGGACACTGGCAAGGTCCTCCTTTGTAGGCTAATGGAAGTGTTCTGGGCATGTTTAAGTGAAGCGGGCTAGGCTGTGATGTTTGGTAGATTAGGTATTTTAAATACATTTTTAGCTTATGATATTTTCAATAGGATGGGTTTGTCAGGATGTAACCCTATCACAAGTAGAGAAGGATCTTTATAGGGAAAATGGGGTTTGTATAATTTGAGTGTTAGCTAATGACAAAGATTTTGTTATTGACCAAATTCTGCTGCCTCTTCTAAACTCTTTTGCAACTAGGCCTGACTTTTGGACTTCCATGTTCATCTCTGCGTTGTCCAATTTTAGCAAGCATACTGCAAAGGCAATTTAATTAGAGTCCCCCACCCTCAATATTTGATTGGGCTCCTTATCCTGCACTACCCTCAGGTGATGTCTGATCGTCCTTGCCTGCCTTCAACAAGAATCCTGTTAGGACAGTTTCGCCAGAATCCTCCCTTACCTCTTATGTTTCTTAGAGTACTTTTTCATCCACTGACCCCCATCCTACTTTTTTCCATAAATTTGCAGTTGCCCATGCTGTACATGGAAGTGAGCCCAATCTCCATTTTAATGTTCCATTCCAGTGGTTCCTATAGTATCACGATATACCCCCTCAATTAAAATCTTCCTCATAAAAAGGCCTTGAAAGCTTGTTAAAAATAGAAATTCCCAGCACTCTCCACCAGAGATCCTAATTTAGTAGGTCTGAAGTCTAGGAATGTTAATGAGCTCTGCCAGGGGATTATGATGCATCTTTGCCCTAGGCTTAGGCCACTGTCTTCCAACTTTGACTTGATCTTATTCTAGATCAATGATGCTCAACCTTGGCTGCACACCCGAATAACTTGGAGAGCTCTTTAAAAATATTGGTAGCTTAAGGATGAATGAAAAAAACCTTGTATTTTTTTTTAAAGAAAAGTTACATATGAGATTGACCTTTTGGGAAGACTCTTTTTATGATGATATGAAGATGGACTAAAAAGAGAAAAACAAGGAGTGCGAAACCCCTTGTAATAGCACAGGGGAGAAGCCGTTGTACTGAAGCACTGATAGTAGAAATGGAAAACAAGATTTTGAGAGAAGAAATATTTAGAATGAAGAATTATCAGGTCTTTGAGATGAATTTTTAGTAATTTCAACAGTGTAAGATACTGTAGAGAGGTCAAGAAAACTGAAGGTTGAAAAATGACTATTGGATTGGATGATTCGGAGCTCATGGAGATGTTTGACAGTATTATTCTAGTGAAGGTGTGGGAACTGAGTTTAAAATACAAGGGGTTGTAGAGAGAATTGCTAATGATAAAAATATGATAGTGGGATGAGTTTATTTAACTTTAACCAAGAAGACAAGAAAGAAATCACATGCTTACTCGAAAGCAAAAATAGTCTAGTGGAGGTGGCGGAGGTTTTAAATAGGAGTGAGATCTTTACAAACTGTGAAGTCAGAGGAAAGACTGGAAATAGAAAGCAAAACAAAATCACCCTCTAATTGTTTTTTTTTTACATTCAAACTACAAAAAAATTCAAATTTTACTTGACTTGGTGGCAGTATTTGTCCAAAGGTGCTATGTGTTAAAACAAAAACAAAAACAACAACAAACCCACAACCCTGAGAGCAGGCTTAGGTTTCATTGAATTAACTCTCCTGACTGTCATCCATGGCATAGCAACACCTGAACCCACTGGGCAAGGTATTAAAAGTCCATCGTACAGACACAGCTGGCCCGGAACAAGTAACATCCTTTCACTTTGAGAACTGATCTTTCTTTGGAACCCTGTGAGTGGTGGGGATGAGACAGGTGGAGGATCAGAACACTCAATCTTGTCTGTTAAAAATCATTTAATCTCCTCGGTCTAGAATAGTCTCTTTTGGGGAAATAATCAATTCATTCAAAGTTCAAACTATCTAAAAGGTTGTTTTTCTCCTCTCTCCAGGGCATTCCTTTCCTGTCTCCACTTCAAGAGAGTGTCTATGCGTGTGTGTGGTGGCGATTTGGCTTGTATTTACTCATGGCGGCATCTCAGTTAGCCTCAGTTTTGCTCTTTCTTTGTCTCATACTGGTCTCCACTGCATCCAAGTTGATTGATCTTGTCTAGCCTTGTGGAGAGTCTTAAAACACCTCGTTTCTGACTAGAGTGTAAGTGTCTTCTACTTAAGTCCATGGTTCTTTCCATTTGTCCCTTTTATGGTGTGCTTCTCTCTATCTTGACTAATTGACCAAAGTGTCATGAGGTATGAAAGAGGTGAGCAGCCTGCTAAAGTGTTGCTTAATTTATAGAATAGAAAACTGCAGGTCTGACGGCTATTAACCTGACTTCAGCCACTTTGTAGAGAGTGATGAATTTCTACCTCTTTTCTAGACCTAACTCATTTCACAGACCTAACACTCCTTGATTGAAGAGGAGGCCAGGTCCTCTTGAGGAAGGGTGCTAAACAGAGCTATCAAGTATAGGAGTAAATCTTCCTCCGTGCCTTTCCCAAAGAGTGATTGCACACCAGGGAGAAGGAAGTAGGCAGACTTTTCAGAGATTACTTGATTCTTTGGGCTTAGTTTGTTCTTCTTTTTTAGTTTTTTGAGGTATAAAGTTAGGTCGTTTATTTGCTATCTTTCTTTTTTGGTAATATAGGCATTTATTGCTATAAACTTTCCACTTAGAGCCACTTTTGCTCTATCCCATAAGTTTTGGTTTGCTGTGTTTCCATCTTCATTCATCTCAAGGTATTTTTTTGATTTCCCTTTGACTTCTTTGAGCCATTAGTTATGCTGGAGTGTGTTGTTTAATTTCTACATGTTTGTGAAATTTCTCATTTTTCTCCTGTTAATTTCTAGTTTTGTAGCATTGTAGTTGGAAAGATACTGGGTATGATTTCAGTCTTCTTAAATTTGTTAAGATTTGTTTTGTGGCCCTACATATAATCTAGCTGAATACTGTTCTGTGTCTACTTGAGAAAGATGTGTGTTCTCCTGTTCTTGGATAGAATGTTCTATTATACCTGTTTGGTTTATTTGCTCTTTAATGTTATTCAAGCCCACCATTTCCTCACTACTTTTATGCCTTGATGATCTGGAGGTTATAAGACTGCTTCAGAATTCACAGTCAGACTAAGGTTGGTGGGTCTGCCTCTGAGGACACAGATGAGCATATCTCCCACTGGGTCCCTGTCTGGGCAGTACTGCTCCTGAACACCCACTATCAAGGGCTGGAGCCTGGTCATGGGCTGCTTCAGGGTCCACAGCTGGGACCCACGTTGGTCGGCCTGTTACCTGAAGCATGAGAGAGTGTGCCTCCTCCCAGTCCCCTTGTCAGATGGTGACGGTGACAGATCAAGGTCAAACAAGGCAGTAGCTGGATCCACAGGATGGCGGGGCTGTTTCTGGGTCTATAGTTGGGACCGTCGTCAGTGAGCCTGCTACTGGGGTGTGGGCCTGCCTTCTCAAAATGGCCTTTCTTGGTCTTGGTTTCTACTGGGGTTACATAAGCTTTTACCTGGATCCCAAAGCTCCTACAAAGGCATTTTCATTTATAAATGGCTGCCATATTGTTGTTGCTATGGGGAATAAGCAGTGAAGCTTTTATTCTGCCATCTGGCTCTGTTAATTTTTTAAATATGTAGTAAGTTTTACTTCATTAAGGCAGATTTATGGGAGCCGATTCATTTAAGCATACATTTTTTATGACAAGAAAATGTATGCCTCTGAACCCTCTTTGTATTTGAGCTCTTTGATAATTTTAAAAGAAAAATAGAGTGAAAATGATAAAATCTAGTTCATCATAATAGTCTATCAATTTTTGTGGATGTTTAAACTTTATAATAAATTGGGAAAAGAAAAACAAGTTTTCTTTGATCAAAATCTGTCAAGAAAATAATTTTTAAACTTCAAAAGAAGATGTCTTCTAAGAAACAGTTACCCTTGGCAATAACTACTTGCTATCTTAAACTCACCTTTTCTGAGAAAAATGATAGTACTGTAAGCCGCTATTGGAAGACTTGGGAGACCACAAATATGTATTGTTTTGAGTTTGAGAATGAAAAAAGAATGCAATTTATTGATTAATGTATCTTATTAAAATGAGGTCAAAGCAGTAAATTTGCCCTGGACAGGTGGCTCAGTTGGTTGGCGTGCAGTACTGTATGACAAAAGGTTGTGGGTTTGATCCCTTGCTGGGTGTGTATGGGAAGTAATCAATTGATATTTGTCTCTCTCTCTCACCCTTTCTCTCTCTAAAATCAATAAACATATCCTTGGGAGAGGATTTTAAAAAAGCAGTAAATTTACACTGTATAGCACTTCCTTGACATTATAAAGTATGTGATATTATTAATGAAAAAGTCCACTGACCCAAATGCATGAATTAATTGGAACTAATTTTAAGGCAGAGTTATTTCTTTCTGTTGCACACGAGGGTATTCAGATAACCAATGGTGTTCTTCTTTCAAATGTTAAACTCAGTCACATTCTCTCCTCTGCTATTCAAACCACAAGATCCATTATTTTGTATTTGGTGTTTACCCTTTCAATATATGTTTTTATGTTAAAAATATTTTATTTATTTATTTTTAGAGAGAGGGGAAGGGAAAGACAAAGAGTGGGAAACATCTATGTGTGTTTGCCTCTCATGTGTCCCCTACTGGGTACCTGGCCTGCAACCCAGGCATGTGCCCTGACTGGGAATCGAACTGGTGACCATTTGCTTCACAGGCCCATGCTCAATCCACTGAGCTACACCAGCCAGGGCATATATTTTTATATTTTAACTACAATTGTTTTCATTCCTAAATAATATAGTAGTATTTCAAAAACTATGTAAATGCGAGTAGACTTTAATTACATTCTGTCATTTGTGAAATTTTTCTACTTTAATAGACATAGCTCTGTCACTCATTTCATAGCCATGTGTTTTCCCAAAGTATGAATGTACTGTAAGTTACATATCTATTCTAACATTGATGGACAGTTAGATTGCATTAAAATGTTTTGTTTTTATAAGAAATATTGGTATATCTCTTTGAATATAGTTGCAAATAATTCTTTAGTAGTGTAACTGCTATTTTTGTAGAGAGTTTTTATTTTTTGTGTGAAAGGCCTGTTTATATTTTTGCTCATTATTCTATTGGATTTTTTTCTTTTTCTCATCAATTTCTCTTTATAATGCTTTGCCATTAATATGAATTGCAGACAGATTTTCTCAGTCTGTGTCTTCTCCTTTTACTTTTTAAAATGGTGGCCTTTAATACTTAAAAGTTTAAATTTTTTTAATATACAAAGGAATACTTTTTTAATTTAGTAAATAAACAATAAGGTGTGTACAGACATATGTCAACTTCTTCATTATTTACATATTATTCTTGCAAAGTACCTGTGCTAATAGTTTATTTGCATTGTTATTTTGTTATATGTTCATCTGGGAAAGAATGTGCAAATAGTACTCTAAGCTTCTCCAAATAATTTTTTTGTGATGTAGTTATTTATGAAAAATAATTTTACTAAGAATAGTAAAGCTAATACTGCTAAGTGGCTACATTTCCTCATTACCCATCATGCCAGTGTGGTTTCAATTCTTCCTCAGAGAATTTTCTTTCCAAGCCTTTGGAGGTAAATATGAATCGTGGATACCTGCTACCTCTGCTAATTACATGTTTCTATTCCTGAGCAGTCAACTCCATCTCCAGTCTGCCTTGAAAGCAATCAGGCTTGATGACCAAACGGTGGATATGCATTGAATGTCCTTAATTTCCAGACAACTGCAGCTGCTAGTCAGTGGAGCCTAAACAGAAGCTTTTCCAAATAATCTTAAAAAAAAAAATCCTTGACTGTGTTCTCTTCTCTCCAACACCATCATTTTTCAGGCAAAAGATTTAAAATTTAAACTTACCTTATAGTTTATCTTATTTTAAGGGATATGTTTTTTTAAAAATAATTTTTTCAGTTCTATATATTTTTAAGAAAGTTAAAATTTTTGATCTGTAGGCATTTAATTATCTTGCAATTTATTTTATTTTTGCTATTCCAGCATTGTCTTTTAGCTGCTTCAGGCTTCCCTCACTGTGAGTATTGTTCCCCAATACATATTTCTTCCTTGATTCTCTATTCTATTCTAGTTACCAGCTTCCTGGGTCACATCACATCACCTAAAGCTGTAAGTCCTGATATTAGATAGGGTAAATGCTCCCCACTTTTTTCCCCCAGAATGCTTTTGACTATTTGTGGCCCTTTGGTTTTTGAATAGGTTATTTTAAAAATCAGCTTGTCAAATTCATAAAAATTTCATTTAGCTTTTGGTTGGAATTGCATTAGTTTTACTAATTAATTTGCCAAGAGTCTCTGTCCCTATGTAATTTAGCCTTATTTAATGCCTTTTCATAAAGTGTCATAACACTTTCCATACCCTTTGCTAGACTAATTCTTAGGTAACATATTTTTGTTGCAACATTACAAAGAATATCTCTTAAAATTCTATATTTCAGCTATTATGCATTCTGTACCTCATATTCAATTAATTATAATAATTTATCAGTGGTTTCTCACAGGGCTCCTGTAGACAGTAATGTTGTCTCATAATAATGTTAGTTTCCCCCCTCTTTTCCAATACTTCCATCTTTTTATTTCTTCCTCTTGTCTTTCTAGCACTACGTCAAATAGTGTAGTGGTAGGCAATATCATTGTATCTGAGTTTTAAAAATATCGAAGTATATTTGGTATATAATATTATACTAGTTTCAGATGTATAGTATAATGATTCAACATTTATATACCATACAATGTGATCAACACACTAAGTTTAATAATCATCTATCACCATGCAAACTTAGTACAATATTATTGACCACATTCCACTTCACCTTATTTTACCCATCATCCCCCACCCACCTTCCCTCTGGCAATCACCAGTTTGATCTCTGTTTCTATGAGTTTGTTTTTGTTTTGTTTTGTTGCTTATTTGTTCTATTTTTTTTTTAAGATTCTACGTATAAGTGAAACCATACAGTATTTTTCTTCTTCTGTCTCACTTGTTTTACTTAGCATAATACTATCTGGGTCCATTTATGTTGTTGCAAATGGCAAGATTTCATTCTTTTTATTGTAGAGCAATATTCCATTGTATATGTGTACCACACCTTTATCCATTCATCTACTGACAAACATTTAAGTTGCTTTCATATCTTTTTTTAAAGATTTTATTTATTTATCTTTAGAGGGGAAGGGAAGGAGAGAGGGAGAGAAATATCAATGTATGGTTGCCTCTCTTGCATCCCCTGCTGGAAACTGGCCTGCAACCCAGGCATGTGCCCTGACTGGGAATCGAACCACAATCCTTTGGTTCACAGGCCCGCGCTCAATCCATTGAGCTACACCAGCCAGGGCTGCTTTTATATCTTGACTATTGTGAATAATGCTGCCACAATGATAAGGGTAACTATGTATTTTCAAATTAGTATTTATGTTTTCTTTGGGTAAATACCCAGAGTGGGATTGCTGCGTAGTACGGTAGATCTGTTTCTGTTTTTGTTTTTTTTTTTGATAAATAATAGTCTCTTCAAGTGGTGTTGGGAAAACTAAACAGATATATGCAAAAAAAAAAAAAAAAGGAAAAGAAACAGGACCACTCTCTTATACTATATACGAAAATAAACTCAAAATGGATTAAATGCTTAAATATAAGACCTGAAACCATAAAACTTCTAGAGGAAAACAGGCAGTAAACTATTTAACATGAGTCTGAATAATACGATTTTGGATATGTCCCCCTGAGTAAGGGACACAAAAGCAAAGATAAACAAATGGGACTTCATCAAGCCAAAAAGCTTCTGTGCAGCAAAGGAAACCATCTACAAAACAAAAAGACAATTTACTGAATGAGAGAATATATTCTCAGATGATCTATACAATAAGAAGTTGATATCCAAAATACAGAAAGAATGCAAAAGCAGTTAGTTACCCACAAGGGAGCACCCATAAGACTGTTAGCTGATTTCTAAAAAGAAACTTTGCAGGCTAGAAGGGATGGGCAAGAAGTATTCAAAGTGAAGAAAAGCAAGGACCTACCACCAAGATTACTCTACACAGAAAAGCTGTCACTTAGAATCGAAGGACAGGTAAAAAGCTTCCCAGACAAGAAAAACAGTAAGGGAGAACATCAGTCCCAAACCATCACTGTATGAAATGTTGAAGAGTCTTCAAGGGTGGGAGGTGGGAATGGCTGGGGTGGGGGAGAGTGGTGAGGGGAAAATGGAGACAACTGTATTTGAACAACAATAAAACAATTTAAAGTCTTTTAAGAAGAAAATAAAAAATATGAATAATAAAATGGCCACAAATACAATAAAATATGAACAATAAAATGGCCACAAATACATATCTATCAACAATTGAACCTAAAAAACAAAATAAACAGGGCAGACCAGAAAACAGAATCATAGAGGCAGAGAACATTTTGATGGTTGCCAGATGGGAGGGGGTAGGGGGTTAGGCAAAAAGTGAAGGGATTAAGAATTACAAATTGGTAGTAAAAGGGAAGTCATGGGGATGTAAAGTACAGCATAGGGAACAGAGTAGCCAAAGAACATATATGCATGACCCATGGATGTGAAGACGGAGTGGGGACTGCCTGAGGGAGTGGGTAGGCTGGGTGGAGGAGGGCAAAGGGGGAAAAATCGGGACAACTGTAATAGCATAATCAATAAAATATAATTTAAAAAAGAATGCATAAAGTTCAATAACAAAAAATAGATAATCTGATACAAAATGAGCAAAGGACATAGATAGATACTTCTGTAAAGAACACATATAGATGGCCAATAGATATATGAAAAGATGCTCAACATCACAATCATAAGGAAAATGCAAATCAAAACTATGAGATAACCAGTACACACCAGTCAGAATGGCTAGATAATAGCCATTATCTTTGTATTTGATTTTAAGGCAATGCTTCTAACAATTCGCCATTAATCATAAAGTCACTGAAGCATGTATTTTTAAATGATGGTCTTTGATCCTAACACCTAAGCTTGTATTTGGCACACAGTAGATATTTAGTAAATGATTATTGGTTTAAATTTCATTATTCTTTTCAGTACACGGACATGTATTAGGTAGGAGCATTTCTGCCAGGCATAAAAATCTTAGAAAATTACATGCTTAAGTGTAAAGTGATTACAGCTTGCAATCTGGTAACATCACAAATTATCCAGAGTAGGTGTCAATTTGAATATTTGAGCGTCAGTCTAATCTCAGTGATAAATAGGAGGGAATTACTCTATGACTGAGGAGCATTGATTTATGACAAAATTGCTGTTTTTAAACATCTGTTATTACCAACCCACCAGGAATAAACATTGAAATGCTTAAACATGTCATTTGGAAGCTCTGTGTTTGTGCTTGCCTTCTTCATAAACCCCTATGGGGCATTAGGAGAGGGAGGACAAGTTTGGCAGTCCTGCTGCTGTATTTGTTTTCTATTGCTCTGTAACAAATTATCACAAATTTACCAGTTTAGAGCAGCCCTAATTTATTACCATCCCAGAGTTTCTGTGGGTCTGGAGTCTGGACACAGGTTAACTGGATTCTCTGTTCAGATCTCACGAGGCTCTTATCACGACATGGGCTATGCTCTAATTCTCATTCAGGGTTTGGTGTCTTCATTAAAACTTGTTCAGGTTTTTGGCAAAACTCAGTTCCTCGCAGCTTTAGGACTAAGGTGCATGCGTTCTTGTGAGCTGTCGTCCGGGGACCACTCCAATCGATTAAAACCCTCCTCTGTCTGTAGGCAGTTTACAACACGGCAGTTTGCTTTCTTTCTCCTAAGCCAACCAGAGAAAATTCTTGCTTTTCAGGGATTACCTGATTGGCTCAGGACCATCCCAAGGTCATCTCCTTTTTGATATACCCAAGTCAAGTTTTAGTCTTATTTCTTAGGTAAACCTGGGGCTATTTTTTCCATGTTCATTTTCGCAGCTGGATAATTGGTGGATTTTAATCTGAGAGCTTCTGAGTTTCACTTGTTTTAGGCTACTTTTCCAGCTATATTCAAAGCCATGTGGTCACACACACACACACACACACACACACACAGCTATATTCAGAATTTCTGGTAGTTTATCCCAGAGTTTTAATATTGTCTTGTTGTTAGTGACAGGCCCTGGGATAATATTATTCTCTCCCAGCTTGACTATACAGAATATTAAAAAAGCTATGAGAGCTTTACAGAATCCTAAAATGACAAAAAAACCCTTTTGTGATATTTTGTTTTACCTCTGGGACGTGTGCACTTTCTTATTAGTACCTACATTTTAGTGTATTTTATAGTTTGCAAGGTGCCATGCCACATATTTTTGTCATTATTGCTTAGTGGCAATGTAATGAGGATGTCTGTATTAGTGATTTCCGAAATTACACACACAGAATTGGGTAGAACCGAGAATTCCACCCAGGACTTCTGACTTCAACTGTACATATTTTCCATATAGCTGCTTCACTCCCACATCAGTAAAAAGACTTTGTCATTCCCCTCATATTTGCATGAAATAAAAGAGCTTTCTAGAATTGAAGAGGTGTTCTTTTGTGTAGTCCTATTTATGCAAGTCTGAACCAGTTTTGGAATATAAATCTGTTCTTTTCCAATGACTTATGTGTGCTTCTTTGTGAATTGGTTTTATTTTATATGATGCTCTTACATTTATACTTTGACATGTCCCTTGTCCCTTGTTTGCTTCATGTTCCCCTTGTATTTTTATGAGTTTGTATATCTTCTTTTAAAAGAGGAAACAAATGGAAAACATGCCAATTAATAGATTTATTCAAGGATTTCACAGCTGTTCATACTTATACTATTCTTTATTACCCACATTTTATTGCCTGGTGGCAAATTTTCTAACAAAAAGAGTGACAATAATATTCAAAATGGAAATACTCAGGAGGTTTGGAGATTTGTGTGCACATTCTACAATGCAAGTGGCTATTTTTGAATAGATAGAACTTACAGACATGATGAAAGATGGTACCAACTGGTAGATACCAGGTGACTGACATTATTTTAACTATATATGTACATGTGTGTATATATATGTATAATATGTATATGTATATATGTGATAAATTCAAATAGATCACAAGCCAAATGTATAGCAAAGAGTCAGTTCTACCGCTGACCCCCTCTCCCAGGCCCAGTCAGTTGTTCGGTGGCTTGCTGTGAGTACTTGGAGAGGATTAATCCTTCTTCAAAATAGGGAAAGGGATTTGCTAATGTTGGAAACCATAGCAGAATTTAAGAATGAGTGGGAAAAGGAAATAAAATACATCCATATGCATATGGGAAAAAATTTCTGGGTATCTAATTTCCAAAATAATATTGCCTTTAAATGGACACAAAGCTGAATGCTGAGAGAACATGGCACTACTTTTTGCATGCTTGCTGGGCTCAGCACAGCAGGACGGACAACGATCACTTATTGAGCTCCTTCTGTCACGCTCTTGCTAAACTTGTTAGTAGAGTCCCTGTCCTTCAGTTATCTTCACTTGGATTGATCTCTCAACATGATATGGAAGAAACTTATGCCATAGAATGAGGGGGTGTTGTGGGTTGAATTGTGTTCCTCAAAAAGATGTGCTGATATCCTATTATCTTGTACCTGTGAACGTTGTCTAATTTGGAAATAGGCCTTTGCAGAGAGAATCATATTAAGAATAAGATGAGATTATATTTGATCAGGGTAGGCACTAAATTCCACGATGAGTATCTGTATTACAAGGTGTGAAGGTTCAGACACACATGGGGAGAACACTCTGTGTTGGTGGAGGCAGAGATGGGAGTGACGGGGCTGCAAGCTAAAGAATAGCGAAGATTGCTGCTAATTGCCAGAATCTAGGAGAGAAACCTGGGACAGATTCTCCTACAGAACTGCCAAAGAAACCAAACCGAATTTTGGACTTCTAGCCTCCAGAAAATGTGAGAAAACAAAGTCTGTTTTTTAAAAAATCACTATTATTTTATTATTGTCCATTACAGTTGACATTCAGTATTATTTAATTTTAGTTTGAGGCATATACAGCACAAGTGGCTAGACAAAAATTTCTGCTGTTTTAAGCCACCCAATTAATGGTACTTAAAAGCTAACCCGGGGGAAAGGCAGAAAGAGCTTTTTCTTCACTGAGAATCTGCACGTGCTGGGCCCTGTGCAGCACACACGGTATCTCCTTGCTGTTCTTCTCATAAGAGCCTCGCACGGTGGATGTCATTCCCACTTTACAGATGCAAAAATTCAGGCTCAGAAGTCTTACACCACTTTGCGAAAGTCACAGGGCAAATGGTCTCAGTCTGATGAAGAAGCCATTATACCACACTATTATTGAGGACCAGTCATTTCCAAAAGGACAGCTAAATGTAGAAATGGTTTTTATCCATCTGAAACAGCCCCACCTGGAAGGTCTCCTACTGATGAGAAGTATCTCCTACTAAGGCCTGATATCTACCATTTTTCCTAATTAATATTTCTTTTTAAAATGTAAGTATCCCCGAAGGATTACATATGGTGCCTATAAAAACATAGACGTATCAGAGAGCTTTTTCTTTCCTGACGTCACATAAGATCTAGCAGCTCAAGCACATTGTTTCCTTGGTGGTAAAGTTGAGAGCAGAACAGGGGATCGAGTGCAGGAAGAGGAAATGGGGGCAGCATTCGATAAATCCCACATACTTCAGCATTTCACTGCATTCTGGCAAATACTTCTTAGATATTGTTTTGCCCTTAATCAGGTTTGTTGTTAGGACTGCCACTGCCTTCACTGGAGACTTACGTCTGCAATGGTGTGGAATCTGAGGACTAAGTGGAAACATGTGGTAGGTGTAGGGTAGGCTGCATATCCTACACGTATGCTAGATAACATAGATGATGCATATTAAGCAACTTTTTGACATTCTAAATCTGGTGGCAAAATTTTCGTGTAATATAACTTGTTTTTACTATATAAGATATATTTTCATTGTAAAAAAAGAAAAACAATATTGAATGTAAACTATAACTGAAAAATAAAAAGTAAAATAAAAAACATTGATAAGAAGAAAGAAGAAAAGGACAATCAACTGTGATCATACCATCCTAGGTCTACCATTGCTATATTTTGGTATGTCTTTCTAGGATTTAGTGTATAAATATTTAAAAATTAAACAGAATGATACAGACATGTTTTTAAACTGTTTGCAAATTTTTAAATAAAGTGAAAATATTTAATTTAGAAATAGATGCAGAAAATTATATTTGACAAGCCTAATATAGTTAAAAGATTATTTGAATTCCTGCTAATAGGCTTCTTATATTTTAAGTGTACCTACTTATTGAAGACTAAGTAAAGTGATATTTTAAATATTCATTTAAATTTTCTGCAGAAGTAAAAATCTCATCCTAAGGCCCAGGGAAGACAAGAGCCTGACTTACTTCATTTGTTGTCATTTTACAACTACGATACAGGCTGCACCCAGAATTGATAAATGATCATTTTCATGTGTTTTTTCCCAGTTCAATCCCACTGAAATAGTTTCAAAGTGAAATTATCAGAGAATGTGCATTATAGATAAACCATAAGCTGGCTACCTGACAAAAGTAAGATCAAGTCAAAACACTTAGATTTTCAGAGGTTTTGATTGTAATGAATGTTGTTTGCTAAATAAATACCATTTCTAGCCCTGTACATCATACGTTTCAGTTTTCTGAGAAGAAAGTGATGATGTTAAGTGGAATGATGACAACTCCTGGGGTGATGTGGTGTCAGGTAAGAACCTTACCTGTGGTGGACTGGATGCAACAGATAGAAGGTGAAATCCTGGGTAGTTTTAGTGACTGAAAAATCTTGGGGGTTGGGCGGTGCAGATAAGGACTGTATAAATGGCCTTTGTTAATTGATTTGGAAGCTTTGAAGAAGAAGGACCAACAGGCTTTGATCAGCCAACTATCAACTTGACACAAAGTCAGAAGTCCTTCATAGCAGTGTCTAAAGTGACTCATCTCTTGTGCTGGAGACCAGACTGGGACTGGAACTGAACTGTCAGAGTGGTCAAGATGCACTGGAGATGGAGGGAGAACCCTTGTCAGGCTCCCTATGTCAGAATCAGGGCCCTGATAGTGAAAACTTGAGTAATAGAATAAGAAAATTGGGTGGATATGCCAGAGAATTTGGAATCCTTAGTCCTACTGGGCTGGCAGAAATGACCCCAGCCCATGTGCTTGAGAAGACCACCTTCTCCTTGCCTGGAGATTCCTCACTCAGGAAAGCTGCTACATGAAAAACCTCAACAGGGCCAACGGCCTTGAGAAATGATGCTTGTCCTCCTTGAGGCGTGTTTCTTCCTTTATTGTCTGGAGATGAGACACAAGAGTCCAATCTGAGTACAGCTTGAGGAGGAAAGCCTGGGGGGAATAGTTAACTACAAAGTAACGCAGGGTCTGGATATAATGTACCAGCTGGGACTGGGTAACATGTGTGGGAGTAGATCTTGAGGTTATTGCCCTGAGCTAGTGCAGAATATAAGGCTAGAAAGTGGAGAGTTTTTTGACCTTGGTTCACATTCCCATGACTCAAGATTTAATGTACTAGCTAGGACACCTGGAGCCCATTCTAATGCCCTAATGCCTTCTTTGAAGTTAGGCAAGGCCAGAAGTTTCTTAACAGAACATGGATACATGGAGTGAGAAGCCCAGGGAGGTGGGCATGTTAGAATGGGTTTATGATGTGAGACTAGAGAACCCATCCCTGCCTCCATTTCCTGGGAGAGCCCAGGTAACACTTTATTCACTAAAGCAATATGGAATGCACTGTTGAAGGAGACATCGGCATCTTTGAAAAGTTCTGTAGTGACTGTCCTTTGTATTTTGCCACTGATGGCTGGAGATTGCCACCTGTCTTGCCTACAGAAAATGGGAGTGGCAAGGTTCCAGAATATCTGATGCCACGTGATGGCACCTGGACATAATTACTGTTATGGGCAACAGTGCCAGAGTGGTAACCAAGGACCTTGGCATAGTGGGATCTGTGGCAAGGATTCATACACCATGGTGGTCCTGGGAGAAGAGAGATGGCAAGGTCATTGGGGTATAGCTTGTTAACTTCAATTAATGGGAAAATATGAGTTATGAAGAAAAAGGCTGATGTTAGAGGAGAACATAGAAAATAGATTCCAGATCTGAGCTAGTTATTGGAGAGACCTGAGTTACTTCACATATGCAGAATATTAGATCGAAGGAAAGTCTGGGCTCTCTTGAGAAAGAACCCTGATAGGTTGTGGTGGGGCTCTGCCTGCAGGGCCCCCCTGACCATCAGGGATGAGAATAAGTCTACCAAGATGTGATCTGCTTGGGGAGGAAAAGGTGACCAATCTCTCAAAGGAGAAGGACTCAGAGCCTTTTCCTCAATGGGTGTTTATTAGGTTCCTTTTGCACAGGAATACAGGTAAAAACTGATTAATCATTGTCAGGCAGTAAGGATCAAACAGTAGATAGCATACAAAGAACTCTGAAGGCCTATTCTGAGTCAGGGTCTGTTAGCTAAGGGGCTACAAAACTTTGGGAAACAAACTCATTTCCTGCTTGGACCTTTATCATTTAATTGAGAAAATTCTTAACAAAGCTGGTTTCACAGGATTTTATATATTCTTTCTTTGGCCTGATCACCCGGGGAACCTGACCTTTCCAGCACAGGGCTACACTGCCCTCTGTCATTGTTTCAGGCTTAAGTCAGGCAGGGTAAATAAGGCATCCAAAAGATTAGGAGACTTCTTGCAGACAGAATGAGGACTCAGGCTATGTCAAAGCCAAGGGGTGAGGGTCCATCACCCCCTTTCTCCATAGCCCCCCAAGTCATTCCCTGGGGCCTCCACATGATTGTGCCTGTCTTATGTCGTTCCCCCCGTGGGGAATCTTACCTGTCATTGGTTAACCAATCAAGCATTGGGGGCCAGTTATGGATGAAGTAAAAGGAGCAGAAGTGTTGCTCCTGCCAGGGAGATAAGCTTTGTGTCCTTAGTGGCATATGGTCTGAAGGTCACTCACTTAGCCTTAGCCATGGTGGGGGTTGCAGCTCCTGAAACCAGGCAGGGTGGTTCCCAACTATAGGTTACTTCAAGTATATGCAATAAATATTATCCAGTCTTTAGCCAGAAGGACTCATAGCCACTTATCAGATGGTATATCAGATAAAGACCTTTCAAGAGGTTTTTGGATCAATAATCTGAGCTAGTAGGGGACCAGAAATATTATCATGACACTAGTTAGGGTGAATCTTTGGAAGAGTGGGCTCTAAATGGAGTCCTGGCCTAAATCTGTCTTACAGTGAGTCCAACTCCCTACACCAAGAAAAAAATCAGAAGTAAAACTGAAACTGGGAGGAAGGATGAAGGGCTATTTCCAACACACTTCCTTTCAATTCCCCTGTTTGACCCATGCATCAACCACATGGATTTGGGGAGATGATGAGAGACTCACACAAACTTAGCCAAGTAGTTGGCCCAACTGCAGCTGTGCCAAATATTTTATCTCTGCTAGAGTGACCCATATAGTCTCTTGTATTTGGTATTGATCTAGCAAATGCATCCAAGAGCTTCAAAGTCAATTTACCTTTTGTGGGATGGACAGTGGTACATATACATTTGCTGTTTTGCCCCAGGGCAATATTAATGCTCCTGATCTCAATGAAAATAGGATATTCAGGAACTTTGATTATCTTAACATTTCAAAGATGGCTACACTGGTCCACTGTAGTGATGCCACTGTGCTAACTGGATCTGATGTGCAAGAAGTAGAAAGTATCCTGGTTGCCCCAGTAACAACAGTCATATCAGATGGTGGTAGAGAAACTGTAAAGTTTCAGAAAGCTGCTTTATGGCTAACATTTTTAGGATTCAATGACCTCAGACACTGCAGGATATTCTTTCCACGGTAAAGGACAAGTTATTGCACCTGACACCCAGCACAACTAAGAAAACAGGCAGAGTGCTTAGTAGGCCTCTTTGGATTTTAAGATAACATACACAGCTTTTAAAAATATTTCTTTTAGACATTTATGGGGTGACTTTGGTGGTTGCCAGTTAAAGTGGGGCCATTGCAAAAGAGGGCTCTGTGGCAGGTCCATGCTGCAGTGCAAGCTGCCCTGTCTCTCAGATAAACCCAGTTGTGCAAGGGGCAGATGAGGACCGCACCTGCAGTATCTGGAAGCCCCAACAGGAAAGTTGCAGCACAGACCCCTAGGGTTTTAGAGCAACATCTTGTATCCCACAGCAGAGGATCACCAGCAGCCGTTCCTGGTTCAGTGCTGAGCACTAGTAGAGACTGAGCACCTGTCCATCGGCTGCCCACAACGACCAGGGTGGATCGCTGAGTTGCAAAGGTTAAATGAACCTGGTGACAATTCATTGTAAAATGGTGCTATGGTCTGAATGTTTATTTCCTCCACAAACTTATATCTTAAAATCCTAACCCCCAAGGTGATAGTATTAGGAGGTGGGGGTCATTGGGGACAGAAGGGAGAGAAAAAATAAAGGGAGATACAGAAGTGAGGTGATGAATATGAATTTCGATTTGGGTATCAATTGCAGCACCTATAGCATTATTAAGCTAATAACTGTTATTTTTTAAAGCTTTTTATTGAGTCCAACACCGTGAAAACTCAGTAATGGATTTACTTAATGGAGGGCACAAGTTGATTTGAGTGGTACCAGTGGTGGACTATATCGAGGTGCCTCTGGTGCCCTCCCATCCTTGTGGCCATTTCTCCGAATCCAGCTGTAGCTGAAGAGGACAGTTCAGAGCATGCTTTGCCTCCTTTTACACTCAGAGCATCTTGCCTCAAGCATTGTGTGTCTTTGATTTCAGCCCCTGGGCTGCTCTGTTGCTGTGGATGAAGGAGGTAGAAAATAGGCAGCTGGAATATGGATCTAGATGTTAGGAAGTAGTTGTACAGAGGTAAATTTAAGTGTTTCCAGACTGTAGAAGGTATTTGAAGGCACTGGAACGAAAGAGATTCTCTAGGCAGAATTTCAAGAGAAGAGAGAAAAGGCATGGGGAAAATCCCTCCAAATACGTAAACATTTGTATTTGAGGAACAGTTAATATATGTGCAAAGAAGGAACACTGACAAAAAACTTGATAGGATAAAGCTCTTCTGTCAATTTTCACACCTGATACATGAAAAATTATGTAATATACTCAGCTGTCAAAATTACCCCATTTTAGAGATCAGGAAATTGGATCTCTTGACTGATAAAGAGTAGATAGCTGATATTAAAGGAAAATCTCATATTAGTCTGAAGCAAATAACTGTTCTTTCTATTTTGAATTTTAGTTTCTGATTCAAAGTTCAGGTTTCACATGTTATTTATAAATCTGTTCCTATTAGCCTGTAGTTATAGCCTCGTCCTGATCTCTAGGCTTTAAACAGAGCAAAGACATTTCTAGTAATGTCTCTGTTCTAACCATTGTATGTTTATTAGTATATACATAAGATCACTTATTAGTTACTCTCATGCATTGTCTCAGTTTAAGGTATAAGCCTCAAATGTTAGATTAACAAACATTGTTTCTTCTTTTGGGATAGAGGCTGAAATGAATGCATAATATAAATAAATAACATATGCACATAAAAGATGAAAATAGCCCTACTGGTATTAGACTTGCTTTAAATACATTTGTTTATGTAGGCCATAGAAAGAAAGTAAAACAAAAATGTAATACATATTAGATATAAACCTTTAGTTTTTGGTTTTGTATAGATTTGTAACATTCAAAGATATTTCTTTTGGGAGAAAAATTTTTACTAAACTTTGTAGCAATAATGGACAAATTTTGTCATATTTGTAAATTTAATGGGCATAGCCAGAAATGATCAAAATGAGATTTCCCCTTGATTTGGCATTAGACATATCATAGAATTGTGCACTTGAAACTTGTGTAATTTTACTGGCCAATGTTGCCCAAATAAATTTAATTAAAAAAGTAAATTAAAATAACATGAAAAGACCCTAGAGGGCACTCTATGCCTGTTGTTTTTCAAGAGATGATGAAATTGATTTTAAATGCAGATGATTGAAGATATTTAAAATTCATCATGACTACTTCCCAGAGGGCTGGAATTCTTATGCCAGACCTTGAAATCAGTATGAATTGATGGGATTTTGCATTTTCTGTTACATGTTTTCACTTGTGATGGTTTTTGTTTTTCAGTGCCTAAGATAAATCAAGGTTTCAAGAGAATAGACGTACGTTTAAAAGATTCAATGTTCTAATCTGTGTAAGTCTAATTGTTTTCTCTGCATTGCATATTTATGTTTCATTTAATTTCTTTTCTTGATTACTATTGCTAGTAATAACATTGTCATTCTGTAAGCATTACAACCCTTTGGTCAGAGTTTTGGTATGTTTTCTGGAGTGGGGTCATGTTACTCTGACTCTGCTGTCATTACATGCACATTAGGTGTATATGGGAGGGCTGCATCTGGTGCCGGATTATAGGAGGTGTTAAACGGATATTTAAAAATCTGAACCCGAAGATAAAAATCCTTCTAATAATAATGAAACTATCACACTATCTGTATCTGTGCCTTCACCCCTGGGCCACTCATAGGTTAGGTGATGGTAAGAGCCTGGTCACTAGGGGTTTAATTTAGCCAAGAGACCATTTTGTTTGTAGGCAGGTTTTTAAAAATCTGAATTTGCCTGCATTTAAATTGTTGCCATTTAACTAACAGCAGAGCTCACATCCTCCTGCTGTTGTACATCACCTGCCTGACCTGAAATGCTATCTATGTGTATTTGAACCTCTGAACAGACCCAGCTGCATTTGGCAGTAGCAGGTGTCTCTTTTGAACAGCATTTTGTAGTTGAATAAACGTTACCTCCTCGGTTTGGTTTATTGCCCTTGTGTAAACCACCTCAGTGTCCTGAATCTCTCCACTCTTTATAACTGGTATTTTATTCCACGTGTAGGCTCAATTTGCCAAACTTGACCAAGGGGAATTGAAGTCTTAGGAATAGTTCACTGCTGCTTTTCCTGTCCTGACTCTGCTTTCAGTTCTAATAACTTGTGTTGTACAAAGCTCCCATCAGGTATTCCATTTCCAGAAAGTGTGCACTGATTTTTTTCCTATATGTTTAAAACTTACCTTGATAACATTCCAGCTCCCAAATTACTCCTCAAGTAATTCGAGTCCTATTTTATGCTTCCATACCTGGAAATGGCAGTCTCTGGTGACCCACTGGCCGCTAGAGGGGGCTGTTATACACTGTCACTTAATCACATTGTATTATTCTTCCATTTGACATTCCCATGGCAGTGTTTCCCCACCCACCTATAAGGACATGCCTCATTGGACTCTCCTGACATCAACACTTGCCCTCATATTCTTTACATTCATAATCATAAATCTCTTTTGGTAGTCATAATCTCTTACACTTAGGTAGAACTTTTAAATACATTATTTAACTCATCAGGTCTGATAATAAGCATCTATAAATTGGATACCATGACTTCTTTTGTGCAGATGATAAAAATGTTGCTGAAAAAGTCAGGATTTGCATCCATGTCTTCAGATTGCAAATTTCAGGGTGCTTTATGTTGCTGTTGTTGTTGTTTGTTTAAAGTAATTATAACTGATAATAGAACTTAACTGTCTTACCCGAACTTCTTGTTTTACTGAGTCTGCTTAAGCTCTTGCCCCACACTGCGAGGCCTAAATATTTTTGTTCAGCTCATCTGAATCAGAGCTCATATGCTGGCTCCAAGAACCAGGTCATCATCTTGTTAGAATTGAGGTTCGCTATTCCCAAGGCTCAGAGTACCACCACGAGCACACAGAGGACTCTCCGCAGCTAACAAACAACTTGATGTTCTCTTTTCGAACAGTGCACCCCAAACTTACCAGGGAATCGCCTAAGGCCTTGTTGTGGGCACACATGGCCAAGTGAATGGGTCTCTACCCCAGGCACGCTGTGGTTTATTAGGACTGGGATGAGGTCTCAGAGTTGTTAAACAACTGTTGTACAAGTTCTTATCTTATGTTCAAGCGAATTTGAAAATCAACTTCTTAGAGCAGGGTCTCCTAGAAGGGAGTGAAATTAACTTGCTCATGCTTTTTTCCCTCAGCACATAGATTTCAGTCTTTTCCCCCCTTATCCTCTGCTCACTCCTGCTGTGAGCGACAGGGTATCACTTTGATGGCCTGTCACCCCACTGTGGAATTTGGGTTTGGGAAAACATGTAAGCTGCAGACACTCCTTGTGCTAGACTGAATTGGAGTAAGTGAATCTCAGATTGTACCTGCCCGAGATGATGTATGCCATAGTGTCTAAAGGCCACACATTAATAAAAGAGTTTTGGAACCAGATAGCGTTGGATCTAAATCCTTTTCTTATCTTCCCGGAAGAGGGTGACATGTCTTTCTCTAAATGACTCCATTCATCCCTGTAGAAGCTGCTAGACTATCTCAATGACTCTTAACTGAAATTCCAGGAGACTCTTGGCCCATCGTAAAAAACAAATTGTATATGTTGCTGCATGGAATATCTGAGATTTTCCGGGCTGTGTTCTCCTGTAGGACTTTTATGGTGTCATCACTTATATTTAAGCCTTTTATCCATCTTGAGTTTATTTTTGTGTATGGTGCAAGTTGGTGGTTGAGTTTCATTTTTTTGCACATAGCTGTCTAGTTCTCTCAATACTGTTTGTTGAAGAGGCTATTTTTACTCTATTTTATGTTCTTGCCCCCTTTGTTGAATATTAACTGACCATAGAGAATTGGGTTTATTTCTGGGCCCTCTATTCTGTTCCATTGGTCTATGTGTCTGTTTTTATGCCAGTACTAGGACTGTTTTGATTATAGTGGACTTGTAGTATAGTTTGATATCAGGTATTGTGATCCTGCCTACTTTGTTCTTTTTTCTGAAAATTGCTGAGGCTATTCAGGCTTGGTTATGGTTCCATATACATTTTTGAAGTGTTTGTTCTATATCTGTGAAATGTGTCTTTGGTATATGTTCCCTAGAGCTAGGGATATAAAGGAAAAAATAAATAAATGGGACTACATCAAATTAAAAAGTTTTCTCATGGCTAAAGAAAACAGCAGCAAGATGAAAAGGGGACCAACCATATAGGAAAATATAGTTGCCAGTGATGCCTCAGAGAAAGGTTTGGTCTCCAAACTATATAAAGAACTCACACAATTCCACTCCAGGAAGATAAACAATCCAATTAAAAAATGAGCAAAGGGCCTGAACAGATACTTCTCCAAAGAGGACACACAGAGGGCCCAGAGGCATATGAAAGGATGCTCAGCATCACTAGCTATCAGAGAGATGCAAATTAAAAACACAATGAGATACCACTTCACACCAGTTAGAACGGCCATCATAAACAAAGCAACAAACAAGTGCTGGCAAGGTTGTGGAGAAAAGGGAACCCTAGTACACTGTTGGTGGGAATGCAGATTGGTGCAGCCCCTATGGAAAACAATATGGAATTTCTTCAAAAAACTAAAAATGGAACTACCTTTTGACCAGGCAATTACACTACTGGAATTATACCCTAAGAATCTTGAAACACCAGTTCAAAAGAACCTATGCACCCCAATGTTGGGAACTGCTCTGCCTGGTTTCAGGAGTTGTAACCGCCCCCTGTGGCTAAGGCTGAGTGAGTGACCTCTGGACTGTGAGCCACTGAGGAAACAAAGCTTATCTCCCTGGCAAGATGCTGCTTTTGCCATCTCTAGCCCCCAATGTTTGGTAAGTTAGTTAGAGTCTATGGGTACGACCCCTCAGCAGAGGGGCAACCCTAGCAGGCATGATCATGTGGGAGGCCATCAAGAAAGGACTCAGTTGGGGCTGCAGCAAATGAGGGCAAAGGACCCTCAATACCCCCCCCCCCCCATTATTTGACATAGCCCGAGTCCCCTTTCCATCTGGGAGAAGCTCTGGGAGAAGCATTTTCTGGCTCTAATCCACTTAAGCCTAAATCTTGATGGGGAGGGGGTGCAGTCCTCTGCCGTCTAGAGTGGGTTCCAGGGTAATTGGGCATAAGAAAGAGTTCATAAAGTCCTGTGACTGTGAAGCCTGCTTTGCTAAGAGTGCTATCATCTGTATGATAAGAGTCTGGGCAGGAAATGAGTATGTCTCCTAAAGGTTTTGCAAGCCCCTTACCTGACAGACACTGACTCAGATTAAGCCCTCAGATTTCTTTGAAATGTTATGTATTGTTTGATCCTTGCCACCTGACATTGATTGATGAGCTTTACCTGTATCCCTGTGTGTAATGAACCTAATAAAAAGCCATCGAGGCAAGGACTTGGGGCCCTTCTCCCATGAGAGAAGCTGGCCCCTTTCCTCCCCAAGCAAATCATGTCTTGGTAGTATTATTTTCATCCATGGCAGACAGGGGGTCTGCGGGCAGAGCGCCCCCAAACCCCAAGGTTCATAACAGCATTATTTACAGTAGCCAAGTGCTGGAATAGCTAAGTGTCCATCAGTAAATGAGTGGATCAAAAACTATGGTACATTTACACAATGGAATACTATGTAACAGAAAGAAAGAAGGATCTTTTGCCATTCATGACATGGATGGAATGGGAGAGCATTATGCTAAATGAAATAAGCTAGGCAGTGAAAGACAAATACCATATGATCTCACCTATAAGTGGAACCTAATCAACAAAACAAACAAGTGAGCACAGTAGAACCAGCGATATGGAAACAAAGAACAAACTGACAGTGACCAGGGTGATAATGGCGGAAAGAAGGGGAAGGGTCAAGTCAAGGAGCATGTATAAAGGGCCCATGGACAAAGACAACGGGAGTGGGGAGGATTGAATGTGGGAGGTGGGGTTGGGTGGGGCTGGAAGAGTAATGGAGGAAAAATGGGGACAACTCTAATTGAACAATAATAAAATTTCTTTTACAAAATCCCAGAAAAATCCAGATCATGTGTGTGTATATATATATATATATATATATATATATATATATATATATATATATATATATATATATATGTCTCACAAGAAAATCCCACAAGAAAAGTGACAAATTACATAATGGTTATTTGTGTAAAGAAATAAGATGTACTGGAAAGGCATGCAGTCTAATTTAACCATCCTCTTGGAAAGAGATGAGAAATTAATTCTCATCTTGAAAACCACTAATTTACTCATGAATGAATCCCTATTGTCAGGTTCCCTCCTCCGTGGGGACATCCCTCTCCCTGAGCACACAGAAAGGCACAGGCTCAGGGTGACATCACAGAGCTGCTGTCTCACAGAGAACAGTCCTCATGGACTGTTTCACTCTGGAAGGTTTGCCACAATCCTTAGCAGGACAGGCTGAAAATCCTACCTCAGTCAGTGCCAGAGTGGGGTTCAGCTACAACAACAATGACAGCAAACACCTTTTACAATTAATGCATATAGTCAGATTGCCAATTTATTATTTTTCCATTATATCTGTGGTAAAAACTGAAATCCTTCCACCAGCCAGAACCTGCTTTTCTCCAATGTAAGCCTACATGGAAATGAATTCTATTATGACAATTTAAAGACTAAATTTCCTATTTTTTTTGTTGACAGTCTGGGTAGTAACTGCCAATGTTTATAAAAGACTATTCAATGGTTTGGTGGCTGATAAATCTTGCTTTCTGCTTAAATACATAATTATTCAACTATATTAAGACATTTAATTGGGTCATACTTATGTTTTACAAACCTGGGAATTACACTTTATAGGTGACTTTGCTTACTACATTACTCTAAATATTCATGACCAATCTGATCTATATTCTTATTGACCTAATTACACAGAAGAGTGGCCGAAAGCTTTTATTTTCACACTATACCTTTTCATTTATGTATCTTCTATAGTTTCAAGTAGGCTTTCAGAAGTTATATTCAACAGAAACATGACATTTTATTCCCCAAATTGAAAAAATATGAATCACTAATTCAGCATATTTAGAAAAAAGAAAATTTATTTTAGGCAAGTTCATTACTTCTGGATGACATTAAGATGAATAAAATTTATCTTGTTAACAGAGGGAGAATATTTGCAACATGGATTTTTCTTAGCTGTGGAAAAAGAAGTTGGCATAGCTTTTACTGTTTTACTTTATTACAGGAAAAATTCTGATTACACTGTATTGGATACAACATATTTTATTTAGTGTTGACCACATATTAATTTTTTTCATTAGGAACTGAAGATTTAAGGTAATCTGAAGACATTTCATGTTTAATTTACTTTAGGTATCCAGGGTTTTTGCTTATTTTTTTTCCTGAGCATAATGATTCTGATAAACATTGTTCTACTATTATTTAAATATGACAATATCTCCATTAACATTCCAAACAGTAGCACAGTTGACTTCAGCTTGACAGGAAAAGATGAAGTGAACCCTGGCCTACCATGTTATTGATGTGTTGTCCATAAAAAAAATGTCAACCATGCTTGTGAGGCCTTGCACAGAAGAAGAAAATATAACAAATATAAATTGGTAGTGCTTTTAGGATGTGGCAATATTATTAGAAAGACTATCCCGAAGAAATAATATGGCATCAGGCCAAAGGAAGAGTCACATTAAAACGACAACCCTTAACAGAAAAGTACAGAAGATCTGGATGTGCTTGAGGATATAGGAAATTATTAATGCTATTTCCAATTACTACGCTTTTGAAAATGAAAATAATTTAACACTGTTTATCTTTCAAATATACCTGTTCATGTACTTATTCTTATCTTAGAATCCATTTATGTTCAAACATTTTTGGGAGCTGCACTGGTCTTGGTTATGTCTTAGCAGGATTGGGAAAGATGGGGAAATCGTGTTCTAGTCACTCTGCCACCTATGCCACCTCCCTTGTCACAGCTAATCATCACCACGATCTTTTTGTTTAAAGCTTTTGTCTATTTATTTCTAGAGAGAGGTGAAGTGAGGGAGAGAGCGAGGGAGAGAAACAACGATGTGTGAGAGACACATTCATCAGTTGCCTCTCGCAGGCTCCCAACCGGGGACCTGGCCCCGCAACCCAGGCATGTGCCCTGACTGGGAATCGAACCAGTGAACTTTCTGTTTGTGGGACGACACTCAATCCACTGGGCTACACCAGTCAGGGTGTCATCACCACAATCTTAGGAAGCAGGTTGTATCCTTCCCACTCAGACGTGAAAATGAGTTTCAGATTCACTAAATTGTGCTTAAAATCATAGTAATTCCAGCCAAATTGGATTAGAACCTCAATCTTTCAGTTTGGTAACTCATTCCACACTAAGAAATATACTTTGTAAACTATAAAACAACATTTGCTTGTAAGGGTTATAATTATTACCTAATAGTATACAATTTTGCTAGAGTATTTTACTGAATAGAAAGGCATTGCATGTACTTCCAAACCTGATGAATGTTTGAACTCAATTAGTTTTTTTGCTGTTGAGCACATTGATGAATGTGCCAAGTGCACTATGTTGTTAAACCCTCACAACATCCCTCTGCAGTAAATAATAGTTTCCTCATGTTACAAATGAGAAAATAGGCTCAGTAGTTTAAGTAGCTTACTTAGTGAGTGTGGTGCCAACCTCCTTTCCTCTGAACCGCGTTCTGTTTGCACACTACGTGGCCCTCTGTGCGTCAGAGGGATGAATTCCATACATAAAGAATTACATGTACCTTTACTCAGTCTAACTCCTTATTTATCTTATTGTGATTTACACTTTTCCCACAATCCATTACTCAATTAGTTTTTGATCCATTAGCTCTAGAACCACCACCTCAAACTCCATGGTTTGGATGTAATAACAAAGTTTGGTTTCATAGATTATTATATGCTTTATATATATATGTAAATATATACATACATATATGGAGATGTACATAAGAGAAAATATATGTATAAATGTATATGGAGAGATGTACAGTTGGCCCTTGAACAATATGGATTTGACCTGTGTGGGTCTGCTTATATACTAGTTGTTTTCGATAAATATATATTGTCAATTCCCTCTATCTGTAGGCTTTGCATCCATATGTTCAACCAGCTGCACACAGATCAAAGACAGTATTTTTGATCTGTGGTTGGGAATCAGCAAGTATGGGGGGCCAATCGTGTGTCTTTTTCTACATCATTTTTTCGAACAGAATTGAGCATATGTGGATTTTGGTATCTGCAGGGTTGGGGTTGGATCCTGGAATGGTGGGTAGGAGGGATGATCTGTAGTTGTTTGAGGGTCCAAGGTACATTTAAGAAGATATATATGTGAGAAAATATCTAAGAATACATATGTACAAGGAGGGATATAAAGAAATACGTGTAGATAAATATATATGGATATATCTAAAACAAGGATATATCATTACATATATCCTTATATCCTATATATAGATGTATATCTATAATATATATCTATATCCTATTATGTATATATCTATGCAGAAGTTCTTTTTTTTTAAAGATTTTTAAATGTATTTATCTTTTAGAGGGGAAGAGAAGGAGAGAAATATCAATGTATGGTTGCCTCTCGTAGGTCCCCTGTTGGGAACTGGCCTGCAACCCAGGCATGTGCCCCGACTGGGAACCGAACCATGATCCTTCGGTTCGCAGGCCCGCGCTCAATCCACTGAGCTACACCAGCCAGGGCTGCGGAAGTTCTTATTACTCTGACTTGGAGAAACTAGGAGTAAAAGCCCACATTTATTTGGTAGCTGGTGAATCTTCAGGTGTAGAAGCTTGTTACAGGTATGTTTGCATAATCACTGATTAAAGAGAAGGTGTCTCTGAATTAACATAAAGTAAATGTGACCATTAGGCTTTTGAAGAGCAATCATTTATGGTAGGTAAATTGTAGACTTCTGAGGAATTAAATGAAAGGGCGAATTGTAGCAGATTAGTCATCATTTATTGATCATTGTCCTAAGCTAAAGAATGAATTTTGGTTGTATATGTCAACAGAAATTGGCTCAATCCTTGGTCCGATTTAACAAGCAATCAACACAAGCAGCTTAAATATATTGCAAAGAAATTGCGATATTGTATTTTCCTCTACTTTCTCAGATGTTTCCAAAGCAAGCACCCTTCATGTCAAGTCTCTTGTTTAAAAACCTGACACTGAGTCTCCCATTTCTCTTCCTGGTAGCGTCTCCTTGAGCTGTACCCATTTTTCCTGGACTGCCATTTTCAAACTTCTTCCTTCCCTCTGTGAGGATGAGAAGGAGGAGTGCTCATGGTTCTGCTGAGAGAGCTGTCATTCCCTTTCAGTAGTCCTCTTTTCCACTTTGACATTACTTTAATTATGTTAAAAAAAGCAGAAATACTTAACTGCCAAAACAGTGCCGTTTGTTTTAGAATAAAAATATTGGGAAGAAAGTTATGCAGTGTGTGAGGAGGAAGGTGAGGTGAAAAGACAAGAGCAGAAGAGACACAGTAGGACTGACAGCAGAGTCCAGGGCCGGGCATAGGACAAGTCAGAGCCAGGGAGAACCTGGGAGCTGGGGACAGGGGGCAACCGCAAGCCCCAGGCAGAAGACCTGCCTCAGTACTTTCCTGTGTCAGTCCAGGCAGTTTATGAATTAACATCTCTAAGTGCCATATTTTAATCTCTAAAATGAGACTTAGACCCGCCTCAAAGGTGGGTCTGTAAGTATAATTGTATTTTAAGTCTTAAAATGGAGCTGGAGGAGCAGCAACAAATAGCCAGGAGTTGAGGAAGGAGGATGTGGACTCTTGGAGGACCAGGACCCAGAAGTGGTTGGCCTCTGGTCTAAGCAGCTAAGGCAAAGAGCAGGATGGTCTGGCCTGCAGGGCTGCAGGGAGAGGGTGCATTCTCCAAGAGGAGGATGTGGATGGAGAGCAGTGAGAGGTATTGAAACTTTTCGATCCTCTATGCTTGGGCATGTGCTTGTCCTTGAGACTTGGTTTAAGTTTTGCCATCTTTACATTGCTTGTCACTGCCTCTGGAAGTGGAAGGGCTTTCCTGAGCCGAACACAAGGAGTCATGGAGGCCACCAGAAAGTCTAAAGTGCCGTTGGAAGACCCGATTTCCAGGACTGAAACCCAATGATGCTCCCTAAAATCATTGTGAGTTCTAACATATGACTATGCAAGGCTTCAAATAAATACTTTTTTAGAACTTCTAAAGCTCACTCCACTGTGTCTGATATTTTAAGATCATATGTGAAAAAAAAATATATCAACTTCTTCAGCACCTCTCTTTTAGAGAGCCACTCCTTCTCCCTTTTCACAACAATTAGCTGGGCCCAGCCAGGCTATGTTTCCTAAACCCTTTTATTTTATGGTCCAGGCCTGCCCAGTCAGAGCACGGCATCCCCCAGACCTCAGTAGTTGCTATGGGGCTAGGCACCTAACTCAAACTGGGCTATTCAGAGTCCTCTAAGTTTCTGACTTCTGTAATCCGTATGATTTTAGAGATACCTGCAACCATTTTGCTGCTGCACAGACAAATCCTGCTTGATATGAAGCAAAGTGGAGGCAAAGTCAAGGATGCAAGAGTCCTGATGCCATTGTTTCCTGGATTCAGCAGGAGATGTGTTTTTTGGTCTTCTCACTTAACATTTTTCTGTCACTTGATCTAGAAAGTGTTCTGGCTTATACAGTTCCACAGTGTTAAGCTCCCAACAACTCTTACTACATTGTATACTTTATAATTTAGATGAGCAATAATAAAATAATATTTTTGGCTAAAATAATTTAACATTGTAGGATGCAGTATCATAGGTAGACCCTGCTGAAATGTTTGATACTGCCTTAGAAATAACAGGTAAGTTTGTCCCATAACACATACTAACATGAAAACTTCTCTTATACAGATCTTTGTCTTTATTTCACGAATTGGACTAAATATAATTGCTTAGGAAAGAAATAGTTTCTATAGTGATTTCAAATAGTATCTCTCAGGTGATCTTAAGAGGTATATACCATAGTAGATTAGGAAAATGTGCAGATATTCTTTTTTAGATAGATCCTTCGACAACTGAAGGTTGTTTAAAATGTCTTTTATAAAGACAATATATTGCTTCGTGTAACCTGACAAGCAGCTGTACTGACATGCTAAAAGTGCCAAATGACCATCATGTCTAAGAGGAGTAACCATAACAATATTATTTGAAAACAATAAAATTGTTTTCTTATTTCAGAAAAACTTTGCAAAGGCCTTACGTCATCATTCAGAGTTGTACCATTAACTCATTATATGAGGATGGAAAAGAAGACTAATGGTGTTCTCAGAATACAGAACTATAATAAATTGTTAATTATACATTCATTATCTTATCCTTGCTCATCATGAGATCATCTGATCTCAGATTTGAAAATCTGAGATGAATAAGCTTAATTAACTCATTTTGATTAGGGGCTTGCTCTTGGTTAATATTTCAATTTATATCTGCTTCCTTGGGAAAAATGTTGAAATACTCAAGATTTTAGAAAAGTATATAGTAAATATTCACTGTACTTTTATATTAGTTATAAAATATTGAGAATAGTGTAAATATATGACAACAGATAGAAAATGGGTCTAGTTTTTAAATACTTAACATAAATTTTTACATTATATTTTATTTTTAAATTATGTAATACTAAAATGAAATTAAATGAAAAATTAAATGAGAAGTCTATATCATCCTTTTATTTTATATGCCCAGTATCTATATTCTTCCTCCCATCCCTCTCCTCACATAAGTAACTACTTTATAATTTTTTTATACATCCTGCCAGAGTTTCTTTATGCATATATGAGGAAACATGTACATAGAAACTTAAAGTACTGAAAGAGTAAAAATAGATTATTTAACAAATGATCCTGGAATGATGGGTAGCATCCTGAAAAAAAACTTGATCTACTTTGTACATTGTGTACTATAATAAATTCCAGATACATCAAGAATTTATATGTTAAAAAAAGAAGCCTTGTCCATACTTGATGAAAATTTATTTTTTCGATGGAAAGGCTTTTGTTTAACTATGAAGGGAAATCTAGAATCTGTATTAAAAAACAGATTAGCGAATTGGGTGTACAAAAAGGAAAAATTCTTCATGACAAAAACACCACATGGTAAGTCAAAAGGCAAATTGCAAACTTGGAGAAATTTTGCAGTCCACCTTACAGGCAAAGAGTTAATCTCACTATTACACAAAAGCTCCTAATGTCAACAGAAGACCAATGGCCCAAAAGATAAGAAGAAAAAATATGAGCGGATACCTCACAAACAATAAAATAAAAATGATTTAAAAACATGTATAAAGTCAACATCACTGAAAATTAGAGACATGCATATTAAAACCATACTGTTACCATTTCTCATGTCATATGGGCAGTTTTGATTTTTTTTACATCCTCACTTGAGGACATGTTTTTCACTGCTTTTAGAGAGGAAGGGAGAGAAAGGAACATCTATTCAGGAGAGAAGCATCGGCTGGTTGTTTCCTGAATGTGTCCAGACTGGGAATCAAACTGGCAACCTAGATACGTGCCCTGACCAGGAATCGAACTGCAGTGCTTTGGCTATGGGATGACACTCCAACCAACTGAGCCCCACTGGCCAGGGACAGCAGTTTTGACTTTTATTAAATAATGTATACGGGAGTAAAAGACAGAAAACTGTACTTGAATAACAATTAAAATAAAATAAAATAAAATAAAATAAATAAATAAATAAATAAATAAATAATGTATTGGTAACATGAAACAAGCCTGCTCATCCATTGATGAGGGGAGTGTAATTGAAAGGTAATGGCATATTAAGGGCAATTTGACAATATTTGTCAAAGTTACAAATGTACATTTCACTTTTTGAACCAGCAATTTTATTTGTCATAGCCAAATTGTTACAACAGTGAAATGATGAATATACAAGTCCATAGGGTATATTGGTTAAACAAATTATGGTACATCAATACGAGAGAATATTATCATTTGTTAAAATCAAACAAATAAGCAAGTGCTCTATGTACTGAAAGATTCCTAAAATATAATGTTAAACAAGAATGTAAGGTCCAGCCCTGGCCAGTATAGCTCAGTTGGTTGGGTGTCATCCTGCAAACTGAAAGGTTGCCGGTTTGATTCCCAGTCAGAGCACGTGCCTGGGTTTCAGGTTCGATCCTCAGTTGGTGTGTGTGCAAGAAGCAACCAATCTATGTTTCTTTCTCTCTCCCTTCCCCTCTCTCTAGAATCAATAAAATAAAAACAATTTTAAAAATATAAGGTCCAGGAAAGTATAAAATGCTACAAATTGTGTAAATTGGGAAAATGAACATATAATATGTACATATACATAATATGCTCATTATGTAAAACATTTGTTACTGGGAAAGGGACAGATGGGAACTGGGCAGGCGGAGACAGTCTTGAAAGGAGTCTTCACTCTGCATCTTTTGAACTTTATAATTTTTGACTATGTGAATTATTATTACATGTTTAAAAATATAAAATAAAAGCATCATTGATAAAACATCCTAAAGACAAAATAGAGAAACTACTATTGAATTTCATTTATTTACTCATTTATTTATTTTATTGTTGTTTTATTATAGTTGCACCAATTTTCCCCTGTTGCTCTCTCCTGCCCCGCCTACCCCCACAGTCAATTTCCACCTGGTTGTCCATATCCACGGGTCATTTATTTTTGTTTTTTAACTAGGCCCTTCCCCTTCTTTCCTCCTTTATCCCTCTCCCTCCTCCACTCTGGTCCCTGTCAGTCTGTTCCTCCTTTCCATGCCTATGTTTCTATTTTGCTCATTTGTTTTGTTCATTAGGTTCTTGTTATAGGTGAGATCATATGGTATTTGTCTTTCACAGCCTGGCTTATTTCACTTAGCATAATACTCTCCAATGGCATCCATGCTGTTGTGAAAGGTAGGAGTTCCTTCTTTCTTTCTGCTGTGTAAATGTACCAGTTTTTTGATCCACTCATTTTTGAGGGGCACTTCTGCACTTGGCTATTGTAAATAACACTGATATGAACATAGGGGCATGCAGGTTCTTTTGAATTGGTGTTTAAGCATTTTTAGGGTATAATCCCAGCAGTGAAATGGCTGAGTCAAAAGGCCATTCCATCTTTAGTTTTTTGAAGAAATTCCATACTGTTTTCCACAGTGGCTGCACCAGTCTTCATCCCCACAAACAGTGCACTAGGGTTCCCTTTTCTCCACAACCTGGCCAGCACTTGTTTGTTGATTTGTTAATGATGGTTATTCTGACTGCTGTGAAGTGGTATCTCATTGTACTTTTAGTTTGCATCTCTCTGATGGCTAGTGATGTTGAGCATCCTTTTATATCCCTATGGGCCCTCTGTATGCCCTCCTTGCAGAAGTGTCTGTTTGGGTCCTTTGCCCATTTTTTAATTGGATTGTTTGTCTTCCTGGTGTTGAGTTATATGAGTTCTTTATATGTTTTGGAGATCAAACCCTTGTCCAAGGTATCATTGGCAAATATGTTTTCCCATATGGTTGGTTCCCTTTTTATTTTGATGTTTTTTCTAGCCATGCAGAAGCTTTTTATTTTGATGTAGTACCATTTGTTTATTCTTTTCTTGATTTCCCTTGACCTAGAGAATATGTTGATGAATATATTGCTTGGGATATCTGAAATTTTACTGCCTATGTTTTCTTCTAGGACTTTTATGTTGTTGCTGTTTATGTTTAAGTCTCTTATCCATTTTGAGTTTATTGTGGTGTATCATGTAAGTTGGTGGTCTAGTTTTTTTTTTTTTTTGCATGTTGATTGAATTTTAAAATTGCCTTTTTTTCATTTAAAATGTATCTGTGTATCTATCCCATTCTCTCCTCTCCTCAGAGTATGAGAACAAGTCTTTACAATGAAAGATATTCAACTGAGTTGTTGTTCTAAGTTTTAAAATGCAAATTATGTTATTGAGATCTGATAAACTGCATGATACTACTTATAATAATTGCAACTGCAGTTTATTTTCATGTGGAATTACATTTATACTATCTTTTGTTTTGTACCTGTTTTTAATGTCTCTGGAATAGGTTCCAATAATTAGGATGAATGTGGTAATTAAGGGTCTACTAAGGATGAATTATCATCTAAAAATGCTGTGTGAATTTTGATTAGTCTATTATCCACCACTGCTGTTAAAACAATTCATTCTCATTTCATCAAGTGTTCTTGTAGACTTTATTTCTTTAAGTTCTCACATTAAAAAGTTGTTTTTCTCTTTGAGTATCACAAAATGCTGTGAAATGAGGATTCTGCATTTCAAGATGAGGGTAACATTATTCAGTGAATAATAGTGGCACCTGCAATCCTTAGTATCACAGAAAATGATACTATAATTAGCCTTGGGCTGCAAAAATGACTGTTGAAAACCAAATCAGGACTCTTCTGCTATTGCTTGCCTTGCTTCAATTGTTTGTACTCTTCATCTACCCTGTTCCTAGAGTTATTTTCATTCCCTACAATACTTAATATCTTAGTGTTATAAATGTACTGGAGGTGGTCATAGTATATCTTCCTTTTTTGATCTCTTTTAGAGAGTAAGTCCCTTGAGATAACTCTCTGGGATACCTGGATTTTCCTGTCCGGCACAACTTTGTTGGAGTTATGTTGGTCTATGAAGTCATGTTGTACTGAATTAGAGACTTTCTTAGCATACCCCGGTTTACCGAGCTTGCCAATCAAACTGGTGCTGTACATTCCCTCTGCAAAACACAGCCATGCCCAGAGTGAGCAGAATGTGGGTGACTGGGGATGGCTTTCTCATGCACTTGGCCCCTCTGTTGGACAGTTGCATACTTACCATAAGTTAGGAAGCTTGTCCCCCCAAACTTTTAATTATTTTAATGATTGACTTTTTTACAACTGGTCTTGATAACAGGCCAGTTACAAATGCTGGTGTGTCTGATAAGAGGATTTCTACTGAACTTGAGTTTGAATGTCCAACCTAAGTTTTTTGAGATAGGTAGAAATTTGGTTTTGGAAGAATATAACGTTCTCTTAGGATGCAGACAAAGTGATTAAAATGATTTCAGATAATATTTTAAATAAGGGCAGGATGAAATGGGAGTGGGAGCAAAATGAAAAAACCGTGCCTCCAGAAGTCAAGTTCTTCCTATGGGAAGAAATCCATGATCCAAGTTACAAGTTAACATCCCTCTTCTCGTCCCCATGACTTCCTTTAATAAGAGACAAAGACTTTCATGCTACATTAAGGATATTTCAGATACAAATAACTGGACATACACTAGCTTCTTCTGATTTAGTGTGAATGAGGTTTTAGGCTGTGTGTCAATGACTGAGACTGTTAGGAGTCCTGGAAAATCATGTGTATGAGAAATAAAAAGGGAAGCCCGGACATCAGGCTGGAGCAGGGTGGGACTGGGCGTGCGTACTCTGGTACCTACTCTAGTTTAGATGAGGACACTGTATTTGACTATTGGGTAAACCTGTTGTTTGTAAGTTGCCCATGTAATCAATGTCATGCAGTTGACCTGGAGACTGAATTCTTACTCATGTTGTGCCATCTACCCATTCAAGCTGACCTGTCATCACCTTGGCATTTCAGTCTTTGCTGTTTTTGATGAAGTCTGCTCATCATGCCATTTTAGTTTACTCTGTCTTGGCTATAGAAAATGGAGCAAATGAAATTTATCTTTATTTTTAACCTAGCATCCTTGGAAAAGTAAGTCACTAAGACCTAAATGGATACAGCATAACCTGAGCACTACTGAATTATATGGTTCCCATTTACCATGATATCATAAAATCATTTGTTTACCTTTTTCTCAGGTTCCTGGAAACAATATGCTTTTTATTTAACGAATTAAGAAATTGAGAGAGAAGCAAAGCAATATTGGCACCTTATAGTAGACATAATTTGAGATCATCCTATAACATCATAAACTTAAGCAGTTTATTTAAAACAGAGAGGGACCATGTAAACCTGAGTGTTTATAAAAGTAATAATGTTTTAAAATAAAATTTGAATTGTAAACAATTCTTTGCTGTATTCCAGTTACTCTCAGTTATCAAGATACTTTAAAAAATTATTTCCTTAATTTTGTGAAACTAGGACATACAGTAAGGCTAGAACCCAGCTGGGCACAGGCACTGAGGAGGAAAGACGATACAATTTTCAAGGTAGCAGACGATTGCTTTTTGCGGTGTCTAACCTAGATGTCTTTCTGGACTAAGGCAGCAGGGAGCATGCCTTATAAATAAAAAGGGAAATACAATTATGTTGAACTTTCAGCTTATTGTCAAAGGTTTTAAAAGAAAGCATTATGTCTTTAAAAACAAAATAAAAGAGAGCATTAGGTTTACAATTATTCTTCCATTTACTCAGGTAACTGATAAATCTTGCAAAGTTGATAGGAAAGGCCTCAGATTTTATGCTTTGGCTCCTAGGATAAAAGTAGTCTGCTTATTTTAAAACTATATTTTCAATAGTGGTACAGTTAAATAAAGCATATTGTGTTTTTGTTTGACTTTCAATCTGATGAAATATTTGTCTAGAAGAAAAACATACTTGATTATGTAACATCCTAAAGGCTTTCTTCTTTTTCCATCTATGTCCTTACAATTCAAACAAGCTATCTCTTAAGTCCTATGTCTGGAGGACAAGAAACCCTCTGAAAGCTGTTTACTGTTAACATAAAAAAGAGAGAAAGAAGTGACTGTAATTAATATTCATGTATCTGAGTCCACTGATTTGATTTATAATGCTTCCCACTTATGGGGATTACAAAAGCAAATGTAAGCACTGCCATTTCTGCAGGACTCAGCATTCAATGTACACTTTTGAGAACAGCAAATATTGTAAAATTTGGCATCATACTCCATAGAAATGCAGAGAATACTTTTATGTAAAAACCTGACAAGAGAGAAAGAAAAGCAAATTGGGCAAAAACTTTCATTTGCTTTTGTATAAAATTAACTTTCACTGAATTAACTTCTGTTAAGGCAAGTCCCCAAACACAGAGTACCTCATTCTGTTTAAGTATCGATACCTTGAAGTTGTAGGGACTCAAATGCTTATTAAATTGATAAATATTAAAAAGAAAAAAAGGAGAGTAGGGGGAAATTTACTGAGTTTATGACGTTAGTGTTTTAGTGAGTCACTCCCCACCTCTGACTCTGTGAGAGTCCCAAGGAGAGAGAGCACATTGTGTTAAAATGAAATTTGGATTTTTGTAAATGATTCTTTGCTGTATTCTATGCTGGACTTATCCCTACAATGAAAACTACATGTTTGCATTGAAGAGCATAACATGAGATATGAATCAAGGGCTGGAATATAGTTTTGGCTGAAAAAATTACTAATATTATAATGTGAATCTTCTCAATCTTAATATAAAAATAAAATTTATTTTTAACAAGAGCTCCCCACAAGCTGGTTTTTTCAAAACTGATGAAGTATTTTAAGTTTTCTTATGAAGGAACGAGTGCCCGAGTTAAGACTTTATGTAAAGGAGGTCTAGAGAAGGAGGGCTTGCTTTGCTAGATGGGAACACGCTGCCATTTGCTTACTGTATTTGGGTCAATATGCATTGGTATCAGAACGCACCCGTGGAAAAGAATCCCCAATCAGAAAACGGATCTTGGTAAGAATGAGAAGTTAACATATGGCCAAGGTGGTATTTTAAATCATTGGGAAGATGATGGTTTTGCAATATACGGTGCTAGCCCAAATGGCTACCCATCAGGAAGTAAATAAAATGGTACCAGTAACGTATACCATATAGACAAATTTTGGATAGATTTAAAGTTAAATAGAATAAAAACATAAGCAAACATCTTAGAAAATCTAGATCACCATGGATATAAATTGAGGGGAAGGAGAACTTTTATTTTTAAAAGAGTGGAAAAAATAATATATTTGGAAAAAATATTTGCATGTAGGACACAGAGATTAATATTTATATAATACACAGAGTTCTTAAGAATCAACAAGGACGTGATCCCAGAGAAAAATGGGCAGTGGATAAAACTATGCAAATCATAGAAGAGCTAATCTGGAAAAATCTCCTTATAGGCAGGCGAAAGTAAATTGAAGTAATATATGTATATCTCTTAGACTAGCCAAAATTAAAAAGAAGGAAAACACTACTTTCTGCCCAGGGATGGAGAAATGAGGGCATTTTTAGATGTTACTTAGTGTAAATTAATGCATCCTTTTGGAAAGTAATGTGGTAATGGCTATGGAAAGAAATAAATGCGTAGTTGACTTTGATCTGGCAATCCTCTCTTAGGAAACTGGACAGTAGAAGTAACAACACCCATCAAGAATGCATATAGAATACTGGCCTAACTTTTCTCACTGTGGCAAAGAACTGGAAACAAAGTGAATGCTCAGCACAGCCCATTTATACCATGGACTATTTTGTAGACATTAAAAAGACAGTTAGGACCATAGCAGGACACTTGGGAGGGTTTCCATGTGGTGCTGGTGACTGAGAAAAGCAGGATGCTGGTGATGTTGCATAATAGCCACATCTGAAATATAATTAAGACCCCCACACTACAGATATGGACATTTTGTGAGTACTTATAATTTTATAAATTAGGTAACTGTCACCTGGGTTTCCTGGGTGGTGATGGTGGTGGTGATGATGTGGGTAGAGGGAGGAAGAAAAAGGGGAAATGTAGTGTATTAGTCTTCCGTTGTTATGTAACAAATGAATAAATTTATAAGCTTAAAACAACATGGGGCTGTTTTTGCACCATTTTTAGGGATCATGAGTCAGACCTGCCAATTTGAATGCCCTGCTCAGCCTCTCGTTAATGGTGCAATCAAGGTCTGGGCAGAACTGAATCTCTTTCTGGAGCTCGTGGTACTTTGCCAAACTCCCGTGATTGTTGGAGGAATTCATTTCCTTGTGAGGGCGCTGCTCAGGGTCTTGGATTCTCACTGGCTGTTTAATGATGGCCACCTTAATATCGTAGGGGCTCTCTGCAGTTTCCAGTCATGTGTCCCTTTTCATAGGCAAGTTTACAGCATGGCTGTTTGCTTCTTCAAGGCCAGGGGGAAAGTCTTCTGTTGCTAAATCAGCTACGATGGAGTCGTGTACAATGACATCTAATCACAGAGCAATGTCGCATCCCATCACCTTTGCCATATTCTTTTGGTTCGAAGAAAACCATAGGCCCACCCACACATGAGGGCAGGGGATAATTACAAGGGCATGTGTCAATGAGGGAGCCAGGATTAGAGTGTGTCTGTCACAGAGAGCCAAGCAAACAGTGAAAAGAAATAATATTTCAAAAAGCCCCCAAACAAAAACTATTTATGTGATCATACTACATAAAACTACATATGTATTAAATACTTTTTAAAAACAAAGACTTTAAAAAAAGGAAATGACCGTCATGTCTCAGATTATTAATATTAGATATTTCCTCAGGTTCTTTGCAGACCATTATTGCAACAAATGGTAGGTACCACGTACTTCTTTGGGTTTTCCCAAAAGAATGAGCCCCTTTGATTTCCTCCATATTTCATCCCTCCTAACAGGCCCTCAGTTGTCAGAGGCTCATCATTTCATGTATCACAGTGAAAGAAAAAACAGTGCTAGCTAAACTAGGCTTTTCTAGCACCATCAACTATAAGACACATGCCAATTTCAAAGGCATGAAAATGTATTCATCTCAGGTTTGGTGAACATTACTTCAGGGCACTTTCTGTGCAAGGAAGCTGTCTTTAGGTTCCTGCTGGAGGACATCAGAGCCCGAAGGGTTGCCTCCTGTCTCCCGGGCATCCTTGCTCAGAGCCGTTGCTGGTCCTCTATTTTCTAAAAATGTAAATTAATATCAATAATCACATTTGGTCAAAACAAAAATAAGTAGCACGGAAATGCCTTAGAGAGCAAGTAGTATAACATGCATTGTGCACTGTAAGATACAAAAATATCAAGCCACTGCCTTGTACACCTAAAACTAATGTAACATATATTAACGTATACCAACTGGATTAAAATAAAAAAAGAAAAAAAAAAACAACATGGTATAACATAAATTTGAATTAATTTCTAGTTGTCAGCTGTGTATGTCTGGAAAATATTTTAAATAACCACAGCAAATAGATGTAATTATAATATTGTATGTGAACAATATTTTTCCTTAGATAAAATGAATGCTAATCAGTCCAAAAAGCAATTTAAATGAACTATCTCTTAAAGCAATTTTAAATGTACTGAAAGTGACTCAGTGATTTGCTTGAAAGAGATTATTATTATTATACTTTCAAAAATGAAGACAATTTACTTTTTTTCTTAAAGGCTTTTGCATATTAGGAAACATTTTTCTTATGAGGCCTGCAGGGTGCTGGTCTTGTTATTTTGCTTTTTTCATACCAATACAAGGATTAACATTACAAGCTTTAAAATTAATTTAATGTATTCAATAGGCATTTGAAATAATTCTAATTTTCCAAAGGAACGCCCTAAACTGGCACCTTTAAAAAAATTATAGATAGTACCATATGTCTATACTTAGGTTTTTAAAAAATTAGGTATCCAGGTATCCTTTGCTTACATGAAATATTTTGTAGAACTTAAAGTTTTTCTCTAACCTCCCTCTAAAATTAGATTTCATGGTGCTATTCTAGTTTTCATTAATAAAAGCTTTCACTAGAACTCTAAGGCTTTGTTTACATTTCTCGTTTCAAAGTGACCTGAAGCTATGTGGTGCTACAGTTCCCTTTTTGCTTCGGAAATCAGTGAGACATATCAGACACAGCTACAAGCTGGAATCTCATTTTCAGTCACCTTATATACCTTCCACACGTGGACGCCTTACAGATTCCAAGGCAGGGGCCAGCAGTGGGGGCAGGATCAGCTACCTAGTCACACGTTGTCAACCTTTCCATCTGCCAACACCAGAGGCGACTTTCCTTTATCTCTGCCTTTGTCTCTGATCCTGAACACTGCTTGGATTCTAGCCTTGTAAATCTTCCGAATTCCCTGTCTCCCTTTTGTTTTCCTCTCGCACAGGCCACAATAGGTGCCGGTGCTACAGCTCATATTGCTGTATATGAGGGAGAGAGTTATCTTTATTAGTCAGCATGAACGATTAGGTTTCTTTTCTTCTGAGCTAGACATATATGCATGATAGCTTGGATCCTGGGTCCCTTGAAAATACATCTCAATTTTACAATATTGCATGATATAGACACATTAAAAACAATGTAAACTGATCTCACATTTTTATATTTTTCTGTTTCTAAGTGTGTTCTCACATGAGAGCTAGAAAATTTATGCTCTCTCAGCACTGGCGAGATGGCCCTGTATCCAGCCAGCCAGCCAAGAGTTATTTCCCCAACCTAACATAAATTGGGGCTGCCTCAAAATCAACTCTTAGCATGGTAGCTTTCCTGCACTTAAGCAGCTGCCCCAAACTCAGTCTCATCTGCCCACAGTCCAAAGGAGGCAATGAATGTTTGGAAGAAACAGTGGAAGAGAGTCCAGCTAACTACTTAATTCTCCAGTTTTTACACCCGTATCAATCCCGAGCACAAGATCACCTTGTACTCCTGAGGACTACCTCACTGTGCCTTCATTCCAACGTAATTTATAAGATTTTGTCTTGGACAGCTCTGGTTGCTATAACAAAATATTGACTGGGTAGGTGGTTTAAGCAACATAAATTCATTTTTCTAATTACAGAGGTTGGATGTCCGAGATCAGGGTGTCAGCATGGTCAGCTTCTAGTGAGGACTCTCCAGTGAGGCTTGCAGACGGCTGCCTCCTTGCTGTATCCTCACGTGGTAGAGAGAGGAAGCTCTGATGTGTCTCCCTCCTCCTCACAAGGGCGTTAAGCTCCTCATGGGAAGTCATCTCATGACTTTTTAAAAAACTAATTACCTCCTGGAGGCCCCATTTCCTAATACCATTACACTGAGGGTTAGTGCTTCAACATGAATTTTGAGGGGACAGAAATATTCAGTCTATAACAGATTTAAAGATTTAAAAACAATGGCAGAATGCAGCATGCTTTCTGCAGGGGCTGGATGAGAGAGGTGAAAGCACAGCTCTTTGTTACTCAGGTCAGAGACGGCTGTTCCCCGGGGGCATACACAGGATTGTGTCCAGGGACAGGGTAGCAGCAAGTGGGAGCTGGAGGATGTAGCTTACATCTGACAAGAGGGGTGAGCTTAGACAGGTTTTGTTGGCTCTGTGTACGTTGCATAATTTTATTGATTTTGTGGGCTCTAAGGCATAGAGGCTGTCTCTAGATGTTTGGTATTTGGCTCAAATTAGGGCCCGTGCATAGTGGTCTGGAGTGTGTGAGTCTAGTAAGGGAAGTGGCTGAGGTGTGGACTCAATTGGCTGCTGATGAAGGGACACTGACCGGTCTCTAAGCAGGGCCTCAAGACTGGGTCGAGACAGCATAAAAGAACCATATTTACACATGGTTGCCAGAAACATGATTTCACATTATTTTCTCAGTTTTCATTAGGGATGGTATGAGGGCTGGCCATAAGAAAAAGATTTCTGCATCTTCTAAGAGAAACTATTGAAAATAGTGTTCACTGGTATCCATGATACCAATATGAAGACTCATCTCCCAAATTCCTCTTAGCATTTAGTTTTGTTGATAATTGTTTCTTGGTATATTGGTCTGTTAGCCTTGCAATATTGGGTAACAAATGCTGTGACTTCTGTTACCTGCCTTAATTTGGGGTTGTTTTCTGTCTCCTAGGCCTGAGATGGGATTCCTTCACTTTTTGTGCTCAAAATGTCCCTCAGGCCTTCCTGGAGAAGTCTACTAGGTCTGTCTGCTCCCAAACTTTTCTTTCTGTCCAGTGTCTGTTCCAGCCCATCGGGCTGTGCAGGATGAATGGTCACTGTGCTGTCACCTCCATCCTCGTCTCTTCCTCTCTCTAGAGTCCCAGATCAGTGCAAGCACATGCTTACCTTTCCATTATCTTCCCATTCCCTCTCCCCAGACCCCAGAGCTTCCCTGGATGTCAATTCATATTCAGAGATAATGTCAGAGTTGCAGTCTAACAACTTCTGTAGACAGCAGTTTGTGTGGACTCAAGGCCAGAACCTCATCATCATCGTAATGACTTAGTTGAGAAGCATTCATTGTAAATCAGTCTCATGCTTTCATGGTTGTTGTTGCAACTGAGCTCCATACCCACCAACTCTCTGCTGTTACTAAGATGCTTCCTTCCACTGGGTATTGCTGTTTGAGACATACTTGAATATAACTTTGGATTTGTGTATTTCTTGTTGTTGACCTTTTGTTTCTGGCCTTGGTTTAGTCTTTCTTTTTTTCCTTTTCTCATTTGGGCTATCTTTATATCTCCCTTCACCAGAACCTCAGAGCCCCTAATTTCTGGGCCAGCCTTGGCTGCCATGAAACCTAGTTCAGCCTTCTAAGACTCCAGTCCAGGTCAGTGCCATTGCTTCCTACTCATCATGTAGGGTAAATGGATGGCTTGGATACAGGATACTATGAACTGACTTCTAAAAACAATATACACACATTTTTTTTTATCATTTCTGGGTATGTCTTACATAAAGAACATTTGTTTTTTCTTACATTGTGGAAGATTGTTTGTCTTGGTAAAAACTTACTTCAGGATAGTTTATCTTACTTATTCAGGAAGCTGTTGCTGTATAGTTTTCTTTTTCGTGTCTAGCTGCTCTGTGACCTAGTAACATAGAGAAATAGTGCTCAACCCTGGCTGCACATTTTAAATCAGCTTGAGTGGCTTTTTTAAAAATGCCTCATTCCAGATCAATTGGATCAGAATCTCTGTGCGTGGACCCAAGCCATGGATGTTTAAAAATCTCTCTAGGTGCTTTTAATATGCAACTAGTATTGAGAACCACTGGAATGAAAGAAAGGTTTAAAAACTATCACTTACTTTCAAATATTAGGTGGTTATATTTTATACTAAGTAGCCTCTGCCAATCTACTTTCTTTAAAAAAGTATTTAAAATACAACCTTCAATTCTTGTCTAAGATAGGGCATTTGCATATCTGGAAGTGGGTTAACCAGTTTATAATATTTAATCATTTATAAATGAAGCCATTAATTAGATTTTCAAATCTTGTCCTCCAAAGTCATACGAATGTGCAATTCTCTCCTGAGGCTATTTCCATTATTAAGTCAATGCATTATAAATGGGCAGACCAGAGGACTGTGCATTGACTTTAATTCATATCCTGTACATTTCAGGCTAAATCAGAAACCTCATTTTTCTCCAGGATATATTGCTGTACGCTTCTTGTCTACCACCCTGAAACTACTTATGTAGACATTAAATACTTTGAAATCCTCAGGAATCCTGTAACTGTTGGAAAAACAACAAGCATTTTGCTGTATTGACACAAAAATCAAGCTTTAAAAATTCCTTTTGGAGATCGATAAGTATAACACACTGAAAGGGACAGACTTTTGTAGAACGATAATCAAAAATTAAAAGAAAAGCTGTTTTAAATGGCTGGAAATATTGAATGAGTATATGAAAATGGCAGAATATAATTAGAAGGTATCTTTCCTTCTGATATTTCCCTTAGGAGAGTGATCGGTTGGAAATTAGAGTTAAGACTGAAGTCTCTGGCTTTTGTGTTTCTAGAAAGCTCAGCTCCATTGAGGAGATTGTATTAGGTGCTCAATCAGAAAGATTTGCGGAGCAAGTGATTCTATTCTCAAAGCACAATGGTGGGGGTGGGGCTTAACTGGAGAGAGCCAAATAATTCTCTAAGGTTTCAAGGAGCTGCTGGTTTGGGGTCACTAAGAAAGGAACACGTACCCCTGCTTCTGAAATAGAACCTGAGGAGGTGCAAAGATATGAGAGGTTTGTAGAAACTAAGATAGGAAGGGATCCGCACCCAGTTTTCAGTCTTAGAGTCTTTTCTGTGGTAAAGCTTCACAGAAGGATGAGCTGCTTGATGCATCTGGGCAGAGGGGCAGAGAGCCCAGTGGAGATGGTTCCCGTGGAGAGGGTTCCCGGGTCACTAAGTACTATGACCGAATGCTTGTGTCCAATTCAAATTCATGTTTTCAGGCAAGTACCCACTCGCGAGTGCGGTTCTGACAAAGTCTGTAGCACTTCTCTCTGTAACTGTGATTTGCTCGTGTGACTCCGTTCTTCTGGTCACTGGGTACACGACTGGCTTCAGATTCCTCTGTTTGTGTGGGTCACACAGTGTCTTCTCAGAACTTGTTCTGTCTCATTTTTTTGAGGCATCTATTACATTTTCTGGGTATGCTCAGACTTTTGAATTTCACACATGAGAAATATTTTCCCTCAGTTTTTAGGAGTTATAATAGTGTTTGATTTTCTATTTGGCCAAGTGAGCATGTTAATAAAACAAAGTGGTTACCACCCATTCTTATCATATTGAATAAATGGACATTTTAATAAGAGATAAATAAGAAAAACATAATTGCCAAAATTAAGAAGGTAGAATTAATTTACCTTTAGAATACATGTGTTATAGGGTTTTGTTTTGTTTGTTGCAGAGAAGTTGCAATCAATGACAATTTAATCAGTGACTGGCCCAGGACCAAGCCTGGAATTTGGGCGTCACTGCTCTTGATAATGCCCCCTCATTCTGGCCAAGTTCAGTGGTGCCCATAATTCTAACAGAGTGTCAGAACAGAGATTTTTTTTCCTCTGAGGTTTATCTTCTTTTTTGTAGGGCATTCATTTATTTAACAAACACAGTCCAGGCCCGTGCTTTGTGCCAGGGACACAGAGATAAAAGACCCTGTCTGCTGAAACTCACAGTCTGTAAACAGATAATTTTTCATTTGAATCCTGTTGCTTCTGACTCATGTTCCTGGAAATTGCCATGCACATCAACAACACATGAAAGAGAAATATAATGCATACCAGCTTTTAAAGTAGTCAGCCTAACATGCAGAGAAAATTTTCAATTTTTTCTCCATTAAATTCACATTTACATCTATTCATTTTCACAAATAGCCTCATCACTTTTATGTTGAGCCTTACTGCAAGTTCTTTGGCTCTGCTGCTCTTGGACTATCATCGTATTGCTTGCCTTTCTTGGCAAACTTTTTCACTGCCTCTACATCCACTGGGAACCGGTAAGTTATTCTGCAGTCTTTTCCTATTCCAATTCATCCTCTTGGTTGCACTATTTTTGGTTTTCTAGTATATAACTTATCACAAATCAAAAAACCTCTCAAACATAATAACACAATACCCATGACCTTAGGGAGGGAGCACGGAAGAAATGTGAAAGCAAAGTGATCAAGATGAATATTAAATATTAAAGTTTCTCTACTGCTGAAATTGGAGCTTGATCAAAGTCCTATCAAGAATATATGAACTTGAACAAAAACAAGACAAAAGCTTCATGTGTGTGTGTTAAAATCCGATACATGCATGTTAGATGTTATACAAGGTCCTATGAGAACACAAAAGCAAACATGTAATCCAGGTGGGTGTTTAGGTTTCTGAAAGCAAGTGACACCTGAGACAATTTGTGGCAAATGAAAAGGAGCAAGTCAATGATGGTTGTGAGTAAAGACATACCCAGAAAGGGGACAGCCAGTGCAAAGGCGCCGAGACATGAGAGAGGATGCTGCTGCAACTCAAATGGAGAATTACTGAGGGCGGGGGTTGTCAGATTCTTCAAAGACCATCTCAGCTGGGTGAATTGAATAGGCCACACACAAAGTACAAGAAATACCCGAAATCACACTTATTTCTGACGTCAACCATGAATTTGAGGTTCCCCAAGACCACTCCTAGGTTTAATGATTTGCTAGGCCTCACAGAACTCAGGCCATTATTACAGCAAAAGATACAGATTAAAATGAAATAAGGGAAGGGGTGCAGAGGACCTGGCCGGGAGGGTTCCTGGCAAAAGCTCCCAGTTACCCTTCCCCAGTGGAGTCTTGAGGACAGCACTAACTTTCACGGCAGTGATGTCTGACAACACTCACAGGGCATTGCCAACCAGATAAACTTACTTGTGGCTTGGTGTCCAGAGATTTTATTGGGGCTTGGTCACATGGACACCCACATGGCTGACTTTAATCTCCATTCAGACCTTCCAGAGGTCAAGCTGATACCAGATGGCTCAAGGTCCCCTAATCATGAATCACACTGTAACATAGACTGACATGGCCCAATGTTCCCAAGTCAACAAAAGGACTCCGATCAGGCCGGAAGTTCCAAGGGCAAAGAGGTTGCCTCTCAGGATCTGAAGGCAAAGCCAAATCTCTCTTTGGAAAGGTTAATCTTTTATTGCACACCAGCAAACTGTGAAATTCCAACTCTATTTCCTTCAGAGGAAGTCTAACACAAAGCATCACTCACTGGATCAGGGGTCAGCCTCCACTGAGGTCTGGTGGGTCTCAACCCAGGATACATACTGGGCTTACTTATGGGCACTTAACATTGCTGATGTTCATGTCTGTATCCTCTGGTCCCAGAGATGCTAGTGTAATTTATCCGGGTAGGTCCAGAATTGGTATATATTTTAAAGTTCTCCAAGTAATTCTAATTTTGGAGAACCACTACTTGAAGTAGTTAGGATAATTCTGCCTATTAAAGATGCTCTCAGGAACAGGGTGCTCTTGTTAAGGAGTCTGAATAAAATAAAGAACTGACTCTTGCAGTGCGTATAGATAAAGATACAGTATACAGAGAAGAAGCATAAACAATGAAGATAATAACATTAGATACCCATAAACTGTTCTAGGATCAAATGATTAAAACCTTATTCTAGCCACTGTACCAAATTGTTTAATTTAACATATAAATTAATTCATTTAATTTTTGTAACAGCCCTGTGAAATATATGCCATTATAATTTTCAGTGATAGCTGAGAAACCAGGACATATTAAAGTTAAATCACTTGTTCAATATTGTTCATGGACTATATCATTCATAATGCTTTTAATAAAACTTATATATTGGAATAAATCTATTTAACCTATTGACAGGGAAGTTGCTCATTTATCATTGGTGATATATTATTTTGTATTGCTTCTCATTTTCTCCAAGTGTAATTTTATCAAAATTAGATTATAAGTTTCATCTTCCTAATAAGATATAAAATATAGATAACCAGTGATTATATTTTTTTTCCCATACCTTACTGCTCTTGAAACAGGAGGAGAACTGATCTTTTTACTTTATAGGGGAAAATTTGATGCTAAGGATGGTGCTTAGGAAGGTCCAATGATTTGAGGTTACTCAGTAAGTGGGAGTAGAACCTCAGTCTACTGGCTTTTCATTCAGGAAGCTCTCACTGGACCTTATTCCATGGAAATGTGACAAATCATACATCTCAAATCATCTACCATAGCTATAGAGTTTTAGGGAATATTGAAAATGGTATGAATATGAATTCAATTGAAATGAATTTCCAGGAAAATAGAGTATTCTAATTATTCTGATTAATGAAGATTTTCTGTACATGTCATACAGAAATCACCTATTTAAAAATTCCCTTAATATTAAAACTATACAGGAAATAAAATTTTGTTTAATAATTTATCAGCTTGTTTTTTACTATAGTTTGGGATCACAGCTATCAACTATGAAAAGACATGGAGAAACCTTAAATGCATATCGCTAAGTAAAGGAAGCCAGTCTGAAATGGACACATACTGTATGATTCCAATTATATGACAATGGAAAAGGCAAAACTATGAAGACAGTGAAAAGATGACAGGTCTAGAAATGATCCTGGTGTAAACCACTGAGGGACAAGAAAGATGAATAAGTGAAGTAGGGAGGATTTTTAGGACAGTGAAAATTCTCTGCATGAGATCATAATGATGGATATACAAAGTCTGTTCAGAAAATGTCTAGCCATTGTTAATATAAAAGAATGGTTTGCATGACATTGCTGTAACCAGGAAGCCAAAGAGAATGCTCTGGAATGCACATATTTAAACAATGATGACTTCACTGTACTGGTCAGCGGGGGTGGTAGATGCCTTTGAATGAGCATGTGTACTGTGTGGCCAGCACATTCAAAATGACTGAGTGAGTAGATCAATGAATCTGCATCAAGTTTCGCATTAAGTTCGAACCTCTGTGGAAACTATTTGGATGGTTCAAAAGGCTGCAGCTATGGGCAATGGTGATTGGGAGCTTCATCATGACAAGGTGCCCGCTCATGCACCACATCTTGTGTAGAGTTTTTTTTTTTTTTTGCAAAATATCAAGTCATCCAGGTGATTCACCTCTCCTACAGCCCAGATTTGGTGCCCTGTGACTTCAGGCTTTTCCCAAAACTATAATCACCCTTCAAAGGGAAGAGATTTCATACCATTGATAAGTTGAAGAAAACACAATGGGGCAGCTGATGGTGATTGGGAGAACTGTGTGAGGTCCAAAGGTACCTACTTTGAAGGGGACTGAGGAGTCATTGTACTATGTACAATGTTTCTTGTATTTTATATCTTCTTCAATAACAGTCTCTATTTTTCATATTACATGGCTCTGACCTTCTGGACAGACCTTGCATGTCATCGTACATTGGTCCAAGCTCATAAAATATACAGCACCAAGAGCACACTGTAATGTAAACTATGGATTTGGGGTGCTTCTGATGTGTCAGTGTAGATTCATCAATTGTGACAAATATACCAGAAGACAGAGTATATTTAGCCTCTCCCTTCATGCCATTTACTTTTAGTACAACCCAAATGTCAGCTTCTTAGATACTCAATAGGTCTACTGGGTTATCTTTTATTCTTAGATGTGATATAATTGGCTCCAACTTCTGACCCGGTGTCTCTTTTTATAGCTTCAGTTTGATGAAGCCAGTTACTATTGGCTTGAGTTCCTCATGTGGTTTTATTCTCTTGGTCTGTTGTACCATTTATCTTCTGCTTATATTAATTTCCTTCCCATACTCTGTTGTACCATTGTAAATTCCCACCATTGTGCAATGTTGTTCTGATTCCAAATTACCAGAAACATGGTCTCTTCTTTAGAAAACTTTTATTGGATATTTGGGACAAAAAAGGTTACATCATGGGACATCATACTATTTAAAATCAGGCAACAGGTATTTGTATCTGTTAGATTTTTCTCCATAATGAACTACCTCAAAACTTGAAGCTGACAATCACTTTATCCTTGCTCCTGAGTCTATGGGTTGACCATGTTAGGTATACAGTCATCTGAGAGCTGGTTGTTTTAGGATGATCTCTCTCATATATTGGGCGGATGATGTTGGCTGTCGGCTGGGGTGAAGGGGATGACTGAGCCATGTATCCTTCATCATCTAGCACACTAGCCTTGTGTTTTAATATGGTAGCAGCAACAGAATTCTGAAAAGTGGCAAGAGACAAATCTTTAACACATGAGCTCTTTTCAAATAATGCTTATGTCAGGTTTGCCTTGACGAAAGCAAGACACATGGCCAAGCCCACGATCAGTGTGGAAGAGGAATACTCAGGGGAGTGAGTGATACAGAACAGGGAATGATTAAGTCAATTTTTAAACAATCTACCATCCATTGTTTAACTTTTTAATCTGCTTGTTCCTTTACTGATCACGCTTTCTTAGAAGACACATGTATCCCATTGCATTGCTGGGCTAATTCCTCTGACCCCTTCTCTCCTCCTTAACTCAGTAACTCCCTTGTGCCTGTACCCTATTTTGTGTCTTCATTTCATGCAAAGCACTTTAGCTTTTTAAAAACTCTTTTCAATTTTTTCATATGCCAAATAAATCCAACCTTCAAAGACCCAATTTTTGTAAACAAAAATGCTGATGAGATATGTTTAAAAATAAAAAGGCTCTCTGCATGATAGAAATTCAGTAGACAACTCAGTCTTCTCATAGCCACATAAATATGAAGCTGGAACAATTCCCACAAGATAGTAATAGTCCTTTTATATGTTCAATGTATAAACAAGGCTTGGGGTTTGTAAACCATTTACGATAGTTTGGGGACCTTCTGTAGGTCCTCAGTTGTTGAAAAAATTTTAGTGCACTTGGAAAAAAAAAGCACCTTTCAGAAAGTGAATATTCCTAACCTGACTGGTACAGAAAGAGAACTGTGTTCATGATGGTGAAAGGAAGCCTGAACATTTTGAAATCATGTTTTTTAAAAAATCAAGTTGTATAAAAGTACCCAATTTTATTTTAAAAACCTAACAGAACTTTGCTGCAAAGTTGTAAAATCTAATTACTACTGACAGCAACTCTGAAATCTGAAAAATTTACTGACTGATTTTGTTCTTGGGTGTGAAATTGGGTTGTGCATTCATATGAGGCTCTCAAGGACTTCCCTGTCATGCTGAGGTAGCAACTGGAAGATCTGGGTATAGACTGTGTAATTTCACTCTATGATTTCAATAGAGGGAGCAGAGTATAGTGATCTGGTAGGTATAATTATTCACCAATTTAATCACATAGCATATCTGTATCAATAACAGGCATAATTGAATTTCTGTGATACCTATAGCACCAGGATATATACTTCAGTAGGATCATCTGAGGAAACATAGATATCCAGTATAATTTGAAGTTCAGGTAAACAACAAATATTTCTTTGTAAAAGTATGCCCTAAAAATTGCATTGGAGATATCTATGTATCTATGTTAAAAATTATTCATCTGAAATTCAGATTTAATGGGGGAAATCTGTATTTTTATTTGCTATTTCTGGCAACCTTATGAGCTTCGAACAATATGAAGCCTAAGACATAGTATGCATAAGCTTAGGACATAGTATACATAAAAAACAATAATATAAGGAAACACATTGTGGTGGTTTAAAACATATATCCATAAATTCTTTGACATTCTTTCATTGAGATGTGAGATCTATGTCTTTTCCCTTAAATCTGGTTGGATTTAGGGATTTGCTTGTAACCAATAGAAAGCAGAGGGAATGCTATTGGTTGGCTACCGAGACTGGGTCATGAAAGGTGATACAGCTGCGCCTTGCTTGTGCAGACCCTCACCACTGAAACACTGAGCTGCTGCATGAGAAGACTAACTATGCTGTGGCCTCTATGCTGTAAAGAAATCCAGGCCACATAGAGAGGCTCAAGTAGGTGATTCAGTTAAGAGCTCCAGCTTAAGTCTGACTAAGGTTACTACCTTCATGGTTGATGCTTGGAGACAGCATCAATCACCAGGCATATGACTGAAGTCACATCCAGATAATTCTAGACCTCAGCCAACGAATAACTACCAGCTGAAGCCCAGACATTGTGGAACAGAGATAGACCATTTCTGTTTTGTCCTATCTCCATTCTTGTCCTGTATCAGTGGAGAGCATAATAGCATGGTTGTTCTAAGCCACTAAATTTGGGGATAATTTGTTGTTTTGCAGTAATAGCAACTGTAATTCATATGTTGAGTACCAAGTGAATGTTAAACATAATTTGTGCTACAAGAGTTTAGAAAAGGAAGCTGTCACCAAAGACTTGTGTTGAAGTGGGTCTCACCTGCTCAGCCCCGCCCCCATACTTGAAAGGCAGAGCTTGTTAGGAAGTGTGGGACATGAACAATGGGGAAGAGACATGTGAAAGCAGAGTTAATGGCAAAGATCTTTGTTCTTTTTCTTTAAAATTTCTTTTCTTAGAGTAATTGCAATTCAAAATAAAGCAGCTTACAAAGCACTTGTAAAAAGACTAATGGTTGAATGGAAGAAGGCATAAATTAAGCTTCTATCTTGATTTTTGAGCTATGTTTCTGAACATTTAAAAATGAAGCTATTATGGCTGTGCATAGGACTTAGTAGTCTTTGGGGAGACTGATAAACTGAGAAACAGATGGCAGTAATTTTGAATCGGTCATATACCAGGCTGACTTAATGACTTATGTTTCACATTTCTTTAAAAATTTGAAACAAGGGCACTCAAAAGGACAAAAATATTTTATGGGAGAACAAAACAATTTGATGAAAAGAGGCTTTTCTTTGTATGCTTTAATGTCTTTAGAATGGTCTCCAAACTGCTAAATGACCAAAGATAAAAGCCAAAGAAAATATTTTGCCCCTAAATCCTTGTGGAAGGAGTTTTTGAGAGTCACCATTGCAGCTATTGTGGGAGAGATGTTGAAGGCTGATTCCTCTTTCTTGAGGTTTACAAGGTCAGATGTTTGTAATGTAAAAGATGTTTGAATGCCACTCAAAATAAAGCTAAAATATACCGATTCCTCTTTAGTGATGTAGCAGTATACTTCTTAGTCTGGGAGTGGACTTCTGGGAAAACGGTGAATTAGGTGTTGCTGAAAGATCTGCCCTCACCCCCTTGCTGCATTTTTTACTCTCTTTCCTTCCCTGGCCTGGACCCTCTTTGGGTCTTCCCAGGAACCCCCAGTTCTCATACTGTGACCACGGTGGCAGGGTCTTTCTACTTCTCCCTTTCTGTGCTATACATAGTCTATCAACACTGGCTTCTTTGAGTTTCTTCCATATTATCCTTTGAATGTATTGATGACCCCTCCACATGTGCCCATCCAAATGCAACTCCCCTCAGCAATGTCTGACAACGATATAGGCTGGGTCTTCCAGCATACAAACAATTCCATTGTCTCCAAAGATTGAAATTCTTTAGAAATCCCTGGATTTTGATATCCAAAAACATTTCTCAGAACCTTACTTAAATTTGAGGGGGACCCCAAATCCTTATAGATCATGTGTTAGATTCCTTGTATGAAAAATTCTTTTTCTCCATCCATCATTGCATCTGTTTAAAAAAGTCAGTTTTCTGGTTACTCTACAACTGTCATTGGAGACATTGGCATTTGCCTTACTTTTTTTGTCCTTGCCCAGGTTCTAGTATTTTTCCATCCATCCATCCATCCATCCATCCATCCATCCATCCATCCATCCAGTTTATTGTTCATTGTAGACAGCTCATTTCATACCACAGCCTCATAGTTACTTGCAGTTCTCAACTTTGATATCCTTATTTCTTTTTCAATTAGTTACCTGGCACATAGTGAACCTTATGTTAAATAAATAAAAATACTTAAAATATGAATTAATTGTTAAAATACTTCTGGACATTGGTAATAGATGGGATCATATACCAAAACTCAAATTTCACTGGCCCTTATCTTCCCTGATGATGTGGTACCCTTAAGTCTCTGCAAATATTCACCCAATTAAGTTTTCAATCGTCCTGAAGGTGGATGGTGGTGGTATCTTACATGTGCCTTAGCATCTGTCAGGTGCAATTACTGCACATTGTCTGCCCTCATTTTCCTCTGTCACTCCTGAGCTTCTCGACCCCTGGTGCCTGAGGGGCTGCTTGTCAGCGCTCTACCTGCTGGTACCCCCTGTGCAAGCACGCACATGCAAATCAAATGTTCACTCTCTTTGCATTCCCATAGCTGCCAAATCCCAAGGTGGAAGTGACTGTGACCTCCTTGGTTAGACTTCTGTCTTGGAGACTTAAGTTACATACCTTATGCCTGTCCTATCTCAGATATTCCCTCATGAAACAGTTTACTCAGCTTTTGGTTTCATTTGATTGCACCGTAGGTTTATAGCAGTGGTTCTCAACTTTGTGCATTAGAACTATCTTTTGAAATTACTCACTTAAAAATGCTGATGCCCACAACAGATTCTGATTCTCTCCTTCTGAGGTAGGCCCTGGCTTTAGCAATTCTATTGGGCTGTGAGGGCTGGAAATCTCTGGTTTATTTCTAGGCACTGATAGGAGGATGACACTGCTCATCTCTTCACCATTCCAGTGCTGTGGTGTCAAAATAGTAGTTCTCCTCCTTCAGAGCAAAACAAATAGCCCTCACCCTCCAGCCAATCATATCAAAGCACCTACCCTATAGTCAGAGAAGTCTGAATTAGATTCCACAGCAGATTTTATAAGAAAAAATTCCAAACAGAAACTCTTGGGGGAGAAAAAAACCAGACTTTTTGGTGTTGGAAGTTTCTCTATTCAAAGCTATAAGGAAACTTCTTTGGCCCAGTCTTGAAAAGGGTTGATTAGGATAGAAAAATAAGCACCTGTTATGTCAGTGTCATCCGTTTTACCCTGGTCCAATACTATGGATACCAGCATCCATTCTGATTGGTCAATACCTGTTCTAAATAAGTTATTAAATATATTGAACATCACCTGTGCTTAAAAACAACTTTAAAATTCTGTAATTATATATTATATGCAATACAACTAAATGTTTAATAAAATATCTGTATACAAGAAGTGATCCTATAAAAAATAACCCAATATCATTTAGAAATTATTTTTAGAAATCTGTTTTGGGCCCATTTAATATTTGGTTTATACTGACTAAGGAAAGTTCTGTGATGTAGAAACCTAATCTTAGATTAGTCAAAAAGAATTGGAGGAATACCTTAACAGAGCTTCAGTTTGCAACTAGGATGGGTCTTAAAATATGTTGAAAGAAGGAAGCCAGCTGCTAGCATGAAGGAATAGTACTCAACAGTCACCGTGCAGGAGTTGCTATGAGGGCTGGAAAGGAGATGGTACAGACATTCAACAACTGCTTAAATTTTTGCTTATTGATTTTAGAGAGAGGGAGGATGGCAGGGAGAGAGAGTGGGTAGGGAAATATCAATTTGTTGTTCCACTTTTTTATGCATTCATTGGTTGATTTTTATATGTGCCTGACTGGGGATCAAACCTGCAACCTTGGTGTGCTGGGACAATGCTCTAGCCAACTGAGTTACCCATTCAGGGCCCAACAACTGCGTAAATTTTTACCAGAAATACATTGGGGAAACTGCCATACTTACACTTGATCTAGAGATGATCCACATTTTCAGTTTAGAGAGTCATAAACTCATGGTATTGTCTGCATAATTTGGCAACCTAGAAATGAATAAATCATTTGGATCAGATTTAATGCACATGAGTGTTGAAAGTAAATGAAAAATAAATTTATGATTAGGTTGTTAATGTACAAGTTCACTTTATACATTATGCTATAATGTATATAGCATACATACATTTGGCTCTTTGGCTTCCCTACCACCTACTGGTGGAAACTGGGATAGATCCTAGGGCTTAAACGGGGCAATTATTTTAAGATATTTTTATTTGTAAACTGAAAAGAATCTATGGTGATGCTATATTTATAGATTCAAAGATACTTTGATAAGTTTAATTATTAATAAACATAAATATAAGCAACAAAGAGGACAGGCGAAAAGTACTTTTGGGTAGGAAAATTGACTCCTATACATTTTTGAGGTAGTTTTATTTGAAGTTTCACAAATGTCTGAAAGCACACCAGAGAATACCCAAATCTGCAGATGCCAGAGGCCACTAGCTTTTCTGAGTAAAGACTCACCTGCCTATTCATATGGCACTTAAAAAAAAACCGTTTGGGCACCTAACACATTCCAGGCACTGTATTGGGTCATAGAGATGAAAGGACGAAGATAACACAGTCCCTGTTCTGAAGGGCACAGTGCCAGTGGTGGACACAAACAGGGAAATAGGTAACTCCATTCAGAATATCACGTAAGAGGTCTGCAGAGATGAATTAGTCACTCTATGTAATTATATATCTTTTTTAGACTAAGAAACTGCTTAGCAGAAACTGCAAAGGAGTTTTCAAACCCAACGCAGATTCTCTCCCACAGGTGACTCATCAGTAGCAATTGTCTTGTCCTGAGTTAGATGGAATCGCATCACGCTATCTGGGAGTCCAGATTCTGAGTAATTCATTGGTACAAGAGTGCAGGGATGGGGATTCCGTCTGATCTCAGCCAATGCCTCTCATTTTCCTGGTCCAGCTGTAGTGCTCTTTGGCTCCATTTCTGAGACAAATAGTATCTGTTCTCTGGTCCTTTAGTAATGAAAGCAAACTTAACCATAACTGCATTCAAAGCGCACACTTGCCCCGTTTAAACCCTAGGGTCTATCCCAGTTTCCACCAGTAGGTGGTAGGGAAGCCAAAGAGAGTTAACCTGTTCATAATTGTTTAGGGCTGAGACCACAAGTACAATGATTTTGACACTTCTGGGTAAATATCACCTTCTATGTTTATAACAACACTTGCAGATATAGTTCTCACTTTATTTGACTTGTAAAATCTGTGTTGTTTTGAATCACATTTTCAGTCTAGTTTCAAGCATCCACACTGTAGTTATTAATGTGTGTGTGTGTTGATTTGACTTACTTAAAGCTTACCTAAAGCAGACATAATCTTTACAGCAGAGAAAAATATAATAACAAATCAGAAAACATAGTTCCTATGTGCTAATATTCACATGTAGGAAGATTTTGTTTCTAGAATTAAAAAACTTGAGAGTCTAGTTATCCATTTTCTTTATTTCATTTCTTTTTTAAAAAGATATTTATTTATTTATTTTTAGAAAGAGGGGAAATGAGGAGAGAGAGAGAGAGAAACATGGTTGCCTTTCATTTGCCCCCGTCCGGGCACCTGGCCTGCAACCGAGGCAGGTGCCCTGACCCGGAAATGAATCTCCCACTAAGTGACACCAGTCAGGACACTTGTTTTATTTCTTATTCTGCAAATAAATCAAAAGCGATAGGGACTTACTGACCATATCAAACACCTATGGTCTTTTTTCCATCCTTTTTTCCAGATTTTATATAAGGCCCAGCATGTACACAAGTTAAGAGTAAAGGAAACAAAGGCTAATCAGGATAGAACATCAAGGTAATTTCCCTTAACCAGGAAATTTCTACATAGTAGGTAGGGCCTGCAAAATTGCATTTTAAACAAACTTTGTAGCAAACTCCTTCATGAATTATTCAGAAAATAAATTATTTTAAAGGATCATCTTTGTTTTTTAGGAAGCCTTCTGAGAAAACACATTTCTTTCTTTTTCTTTTTTTTTTTTAGAAAACACATTTCTTTTGTTAAGTATATTTCTTAGTGAAGGAGAGTCTGTCTTTGTAAATTTTTGTGTCTTTTCTCTTTTGCACACCAAATATTTTCTTGGTTTCAGGGGCTATTTCATTTTAATGAAGTACTGAAAATGGTCCTGACAAATGATTCATTCTTGATCATCTATTTAAACATTATCATAGGAATAAATACTTGGCAATAAGAATTAGAAGTTATTTTTCTTTTGTAAAGTTAGGAAATAAAGTTAGCTTGCCTTTAGCTATGCAAATCACTAAATTTGATTCATAGAATATTTATCTGGCAAGATATGTGGTGTTAACTTGAAGTCCACAATAATATTTCCTTTTTAAACTCTGGTGTGTCATCATAAATTACATTGTTGAATAAATTATTTGGTAGGAAGATAGAGGAGAATTTTGGATCTTCCCAAATTCCCACATAAAAATAAACACAGTAACTACATAGCAAGAATAAAAATATTCATCGACACCATTTATAATAAAATTGGGTGACATGATACTTTCTTGAATCCCAAAAGTAAAATCACCAAATGCTCTCTGTTTACTTTGTATGCCTATCCCAGTCTCAAGGAATATTATATTATTTTTCTATTGCTGCTGTAATAAATTACTGCACACTTAGCAGTTTAACACAACTCAGATTTATTATCTCACAGCCTGTGGGTCAAAAGTCTGAGTGCAGAGTGGCTTAGCTGTTTCCTGGGCTTCAGGTCTCACATGTGGCTGAAACAGGAGTGTCAGCAGGTATGGATTCCCTTCTGCTTGGGGGCAGGGAGCCAGGAATCCGCTCCCAGGCTATTTGCATTGTCGGCAGAATTCAGTTCCATGCAGATGTAGGACTGGGGTCCCTATGTCCTTTCTAATTGCTGGGGTTGCCCTTACGTCCTAGAGGTCTCCCTTCAGTCCCTGCACACCTCGAACATTCTCGTGCTGCTGGGTCTCTTTGCTTCCTCTTCTTCCACATCTTTCTGACTGTCTTTTTTGCTTTGCTCTTTTAATTTTAAGGGCTCAGGTAATGAGGTTGGGCCCATCTGGATAATCCAGGGTAATCTTCCTCTTTTAGGTCTATAACTTTAATCTTATCTGTAAAGTCTCTTTTGCCATGTAACACTAGATACTCACAGATTCTCGAGAAGAAAGTGTGTAAGCCTTTGAAAGGGACACTATTCTGCCTCCCACATAGATAAATTTGTAACTGTTTTTTTTATCATAGGCTCTGTTTCTCTGAAGCTTAAGCAGGAAGTTACTCTATATTTCTGTGGATCTGAACTTTTTCTGGGGGAATCACTTCAGTCTGCTTTCTGAGGACTTGAGTCCCTGTATCAGACTTTGAAGCCGCAGTCATTCTTTCTGATCTAGTGATGATGAAGCATATTCCCCTCTTAACATCCTCTCTCAAGAACAACTAGACCTGGTTCCCTCTCCTCTACCTACTTACGTACATCCAAGACGCTCTCCAAGATCTCATCCTTTTCTCCTAGGTCAGTCCCTTGCTTTCTTCCTGCCATCTTTCATTTTCTTTCATCATCGTGCTCCTGCCAAAGCATGTTTTTACAGCTAATTCAATCGCTTCTTGATTTTCTGAGCAAATGTGATTCTAGAGACAAAGCGTTCCAGGCATAGTTCTTTTTAATTGCCTACTTAGCTGTTGTAATTTTAATGATTTTCTTGAGATATCTCTGTTTCAACTGAAGAAGATGGCGTATTTCCTAATAATAAGGTCCTATGGTCATGGATTATATCATTAGCAAATGATATATTATACTGATTATATCATTAGAGCCAGTGTGAAACTATTATATTGTGTGTTTATGTGTGGTGTCTTCTAGCCTGTTGGTGATCTTAGTTTAAGAATCTAGCCTTTTATCTGCCAACAAAGCTACAATAAACTTCTGGCACCTCACAATGTTAGAATCTCATTGAACTCTTTCTAAACTGTGAAATTTTAAAGCCATCTTCCCCGATCACATCAGAAACTGCAATACCCAAGTATTTTCTTGGTCTTCATATGATAGTCCTTGTTCCTGTGTCTCAAGGATTGTTGTGTTTTATTTTACTGATGGTTTGGCCAATATTTAAGCTTTCTCTTATCCCTGTTGAGCCCTGAACCCATGGAGACATAGAAGAGGGAGCTGGTAGGTAGATATCAAGATATCTATCGGCTTCACAACAGGAGGGAACTGGATTGGAGAAGGTAGTGCAGATGTACTGCTTTACTGGGCTTTCAAGCACACCACCCCAACTTGACCACCCAGGAAGTGGCACACCTAGACAATGGCAACTTGGCACTCTAAGTTTCGCAGAGGATGGAGAGCAGCCTAGAGTGTTCCCTCTCTGTTGGCAAAAAAATCCAAAATTAACAACCATGTGATCACCTGCCATAGATACTACATCTCTTGCTGCAATCTCCTCTGAGCAGATTCTTTGTCATTCTTGCATAGATTTCTACTCTCAATGAAGAATTTTTTCTTGGAAAACATGATTATGGCCAATCTTCACCCTGAGGCGTAAAAATTTCACTTAATATGAAAAATAGAGACATTTGTTGAAGAAGATACAAGACACAAGAAACATTGCACATAGGACAATGACACCTCAGTCCCCTTCAAAGTAGGTGGGGCCTCACACAGTTCTCCCAACCACAGCACGATGTTCCTTCTGCTCTGATAGTGGAAGCCATGGACTGAATTTTGCCACGACATTTTGTGTCAAGATCCTGTGTCAAAATCTCAGATACAGTAGTTTTGGAAGCCCCAGATCAGCTTCTGGTTCTCTCACTGTCAGTCACCCATCTTCGTGGATTGCAGCCTGTACATGTTCAACATTCTCAGGTGTTCTGCTTGTTGCAGGCCTTCCAGAACGTGGATCACTTTCAACAGATTCTTGACCATCTTTGAAGCTTTTGTGCCACACTTTTATTTGCACTGCACTCATTGCATCATCCCTGAAAGCCTTCTGAATCATTCGAATAGTTTCGGCAGAGGAATATTTAAGCTTAACACAAAATTTGATGCAGATTCGTTGCTCTGCTTGCTCAGCCATTTTGAATGGGACGACTTCACACTACACTTGCTCACTCAACAGTGTCTACCACCCCAACTGACTAGTACAGTGAAATCATCATTGTTCACTCATGCTCATTCCAGTCCACTTTCCTTGGCTGCCAGGTTACCTCAATGTTGCACAAGCCATTCTTGTTATATTAACAATGGTTGGACTTCTTCCGGACAGACCTCACATAACTCCCTACATCCTAAACCATAAGTATACATTATAGTGTTGTGAATGGGTAAGCCTAGCAATTGGGTTGAATTTACTCTAGTTTCTTCTGAGATGTTCAACTGAATCTCTTTACAGGCAGGTACTGTCCCTGGTATTCATAGACCAGCACATCTCAGGGGTAAGGCCTTTGGGTTACCTCATTATTGCAGGCTTTTAGTTCTTCCCTGGGTGGACTAGAAGCTCCTACCCAGCACACTGTCCAGAGATGGAGAACAGTGTGTGTGGAAGGGATCTCTGCCTTGATTAATGTATCAATTGCACTTGTTTCCTTCCTTTCCTCATTCCCTGATTCCTTCTTTCTTTTTCTCAATGGGTCAGGAATGTTACCTCTGCCACCCTGCCTCGGAGTATAATTTATCTAAAACATCACCAAGGGGCTGAGATTTTTTAATTGGCCTCACTTGATTTGGCTTGTCCTATTTTGGCCTGTATTTTGTACATAGAAGATTGTCCCCTGAATATCCAATCAGGAATGGTGACCAGCTGTCTTTTATCCATCACAATCAGCATTTTACTCAGGCCTGACCTATAACTAAATCAAAACTGAAATAATCTAAAACCACTTCTTTTTTTTAACGATTATTTATTTATTTATCCTTAGAGGGGAAGGGAAGGCGAGAGAAATATCATTGTATGGTTGCCTCTCGTGTGTCCCTTGCTGGGAACTGGCCTGCAACCCAGGCATGTGCCCTGACTGGGAATCGAACCACGGTTGTTTTGTTCGCAGGCCTGCGCTCAATCCACTGAGCTACACCAGCCAGGGCTAAAACCACTTCTTAATTTGACTCATTGAGGTTGGTGATGGGAACCTATTTATCAGTCATCAGGTATAAAGGGCTCCCATTACAGATATCCCTCACTATTCAAATTTCACTGTCCAAATATTTACTTTATATACAGGCAACAATTTTGCCCATAATTCTTTCTTTGAATTGAAAAACCGGCTATGGGATATATCTGTACACTAGCAAAATCAGTTTCATTGGGCAGAACTCATGGAGAGGAGATGAAATGTGCTACATTTTGGGCATTACCCCAGTAGAATTACAGGGTGTGTGCTTGTGCTGTTCAGCAAGTTCGTCTGGTTGCTATCAGCTTCATTACTTTTTCCCTGCGTTCACTAACACGTTTCTTGGTGGTTGCCTTGGTAAAGTTCCTGTGGGTACTACCAACTGGGGCCTAAATTAGACAACAAGCGTTATCTAATTTTATTTGAAGTCAGAGGGATAGTTCGCATTTGAAATACTCAGCTATACACTTAAAACAAGCAGTTAGTATTTGAAAGAATGTAATCAGGAGGGCACTTTGCCGAGGCACCTGCTATTAGCACTTTTTTGTCTCCATTTCATTAGTACTAGTAGGTGTCCTAATTATAGCATATGAGATGCTGAAATGATTTTTCATGAGTGAAAACGAGAGTGTTCAAGATAAAGGGTTTGAGTAGCAATATTGCACAGGTGCCCCTGACTTGCATAAAAGGAGACTAAGTGTCCAGTGAACTAAGCAGCTTAGATCAGTGAGTTCTGGGTGGGAGCGATTTCCCACTTGGCAATGTAAACATTTTCAGTTGTCTCAACTGGGAGGGGGTTTGTTTCTGACGTCTTCTGGGTAGATGCTAGAGATGTTGCTGAAATTTCTGTAATGCACGGAACTTTCCCATCTCACTCCCTAAACAAGGAATTATTTGCTCCAAAATATTGGTAGTGTCAAAGTCGAGAACTCCTAGCCTAAACTCTTTAGGGTGGTGTCCTAGGTCTAGGACTCTGTTCATATGCATAGCTGTTAACTGAGAAGTCTGCCTTTGTTTCTAACTAGAAATTTAGCTGGCAGCTGCTGCTAGAACATTGCTGTGATTCCCTCTAATAAACCTTTTATGAAAGGTATTAAATAGAGTTCCTGAGAGGTCAGAGACCTAGGACTTAAGTATTTTTGTATTTTTGTGCATGCTTGCTAACACATGTTTGGATATGTTGTGGAATTCAGTATGAGATTTACTCTCCCTGTGATAGAACACCTGATGAATCAGGAGATTTGGGGGACAAAGGCCTATAGCTTTTACCTACCTCTCATTATTAGGGACTACTTATATTTATCAAAATTAATTTAATAGTAGTGTACAACTAATTTTGTTTAGATTAATTCTCAAAAGGTAAGGTGCAGATTCAACTCTCTATCACATTCACTACACTGTACCTTGAAGAACTATTGACATGTTTAAATATTTATGTATACATTTAATAGTTTATAATATTAAGCTATATATCTATATATCTATATCTCCATCCTATGGATATAGAGAAGAACAAAATAAACATAGTGCTTACTTTGGACTTTTTTATGAGTTGTATTAGAAATATGTCTGAGCTCCAATTGTGAACACAGCTGAGCTCTTTTATTAGTAAGGAAGCCATTTTTAATGCAAATTAGTGGATGCAAATAAACATGAGTGGGAGTCACCTGCTATTGTCACTTTTACATAACAGATGAAGTTTACCTTCAGAACAAGGTCTTCCCTAAATTTTTTATGAAAATATTTGCATGAAAATATCTGAGATAATTACCCAGAAGACAGAGAATCTGTAAGTTCTGAAAATCACTGCTACATGAGATAGGAAGTGAGAGAAAGCAGGTGGTAAAGACTCCTGCTTATCTTAAATCACAGACCGAACCTCCCCCTTACATGCACAAGTGAGCCCCTGCCACTCGCTTTAGCTTCACTTCTGCAAATCACCGCTATAGTGTTTTTCATACTTGATCACATTTATGCGCACTTTTCTCTCCCCTGCTAGGTTGCAACCTGTTTCAAGGTAAGGATGGTTGGCATATTTCCAGTACTGACCAAAGAACCGAGCACACAGAGGGAGTTGTTTATGGAACTGATGAATTAATAAACTATCATTGCTTATTCCTACATCCAGAAAAGATAGATTATTTGTATTTATGGTTTCTACATACTGTTTTAGGTTCACAAGAAGTGAGTGAGTTTTAGTTGTAGAAATTTCAAATGGAGAGCGTACACAGAAAATGCGATGGTTAAGGTGTCCCCTTGAGAAAGCCTAGCTGCTAAGTGGCCAAGAGGAATCAGGTAGCATTTATTACCTTGGTAAGTACCTAATCCTAAACCTTGTGTAGTCACTCTGAGAGTAGATGTGCTGGCCATGGATGTGATGGACTCCATTAACCAGACTTATGAGACCGATGTACAGAATAGAAATGTTAATATACCAATATTCCCAAATATTAGCATGATCAGAGTATTCTTGACCTAGAGGCATATCCACTCAGAATCAGAGTCAGAGCATTGAGACATAGATACAAATTTCTTTAGTCTGGTGCGTCCACTTCCCTGAAAAGGAAGGCATTTTTCATGGGACTATAGTATTCCAAGTACAACCAGTTGAAATGCTTCCTTCCCTGGATGAAGCTTGGCTGGGCACTTCATGTTTTTGCCCCTAAAATTTTCATCTTGACAATTTCATGACAGAACATTCCTGCTATTCTATATCCTCCACAATTTATGATGAACACATTCTTTTTTTAAGGATATTATGATATTCATCCAGATTCGTTCTTGTCTTTTGGCCAGAGATCTCTGAACTTATCCATTATTCATTGACTCAAAATCCCAATGAAGATCATCACGCTGCAGCTTCTATGAATCACAGCATTGACCGTATTTCTCTCCCTCCTCACCTCCATTCTTCTCTCTCTTTTCTTCATTTCCTTCCTTTCTTTTGTATTTCTTTCTCCTTTTTTGCCTCTCAAAATCAGATCTAATCATGTTAAATAAAAAATTATAACAATATAATTGTGATGAAAGGAGGGACATTCACTAATTTAAGTTATTAGCTAATATTTGTTGAATGCCATTAAAAATTTAAATAATGTTAGGAACAAAGTATTAAGTTCTAACCTTCTGGTAGGTTTTATAATTTTAATTAGACATTCAGATATGACCAGTTAGAAAGGATGAAATAATATTAAAAGCCTAATCAACAGATAATATGATACAGCGGTCACAGGGGTGTTCATGTTTAAGAATGTTGAAGTGATATTTAAATTTATTTCTGAGCAGAAAATTAGAAGTAATAAGAGTTTCTGGGGAAGGTTAAGTTTCCAGTACTTGAAAGTCATTCTAAACATTCAGAATTAAAAATGTAAGAGAAAGCATTTATGGGAATTTAAAACCCCAGGAGGTTTTTTTGTTAGTTTTAAAATTTTTTATCAGCTGTGAGAGAAAAATCAGTTGACAAGATGATCGCTGTAAAACGTTCTAAGGGTCCAAGGAGGAGGTCCCACACCCACTCCTCTGGGTGTGAAGGAGGCTCTTCACAGAACTGGAGGGAAAGTTCATCTCTGCTTCATGTTTCCAGAGCTCTCTTTTCTCTCGTTTTATGATGCAGTGAACAGATGATAAGGAGGAAATGATTCAAACTTATTTACTTGCAAATAGACATTCTACAAAGCTTTGCTTTGGGGAAGGATATTTTAATAGCAAGCAGTACTACCCATTTTTTATCCTTGAAATTCCAAACTGATTCAGTCAAAAACACATTCTGTTAAAACATAGTCACTCCTTAGCAAGAACAACAGTCTCCCAATATGTTGAGCATTCATTTGACTTTCTTATTTGTGACTCAGATATTACTCACTATCACATCAAGTTGCTTTCTTTCTCATGCTGAAAGTCTTTTTTAGCTGTGTGGTATACTGAATAAACATCATCTGCTTATTTAATGTATTTAATTCCCATAGAGAGCCAAATCCAGTGCTTAATGTAATGGGTCTGTTAGACACTTTTAGAAAAATGTATGTCCTTATGATTCAGAAATTCTCAACAGAATTCCAGAGAAATCTAACAAGAGACAATGTCAAGGCATGGAGAGGAAAAGTCAGTAGGCTTTTCAAACTTGACCGGCTGGTGATTTGCATTTTTTCTCCTAGTTTCATCTATAAATGGCAAATTAACTATGTACTTGCTTTATCTTCTTAAAGAGTTGTTTTGAGCATTAGTTAGTACACAGAGAACTTGGTACTACATTTAGTTATATCCACACGAAATGCCTTTAGAGTTATTTGTGTAATAATGAAAAGAGGCAGGGTAGTTTTAGTTTTAATTACAGAAACAGTTTCCCATTCTTTTATGTTTCGACTTGGAAGATTAATAGTTTGTGTCTTGTACCTGGTACAAACATGGGAAAAATGGAGGAAGTTTTAGGATGGCATGGGAGTGTTGAAGGACTGAAAGGACTGACTTATGTTGGAAGGACATTGATCAGTTGCAAAAATCAGGGCAAGGGAACTCAGGAGCCATTGTCTCGAGGCATAAGACCATATAGCTCACCACTGTCTTCAGGACAAACCCCAAAGTCATGAATGTGACCTGCAGGACGTCATGTGACCTGACCCTTGCATACAGTTCTCAGTGCCCCAGGAACGCTGGCCTGCTTTCTCCCCTACGGGCTTTTGCTTCATTGTTCTCTTTGCCTGGAACACTGTGGCCCCATTTCACTTTTCACTGAACTAATTCCCACTCATCTTTTTGGTGTCAGCTTGAGTGCCTCTTCCTTTGTGGAAGGCTCGATCCGCCACAGCTGGGTGGGGTAGTTTCCTTTCATTATGCTCTAGCGGTACTTTGTTTTTACCTCTGTGGTGATACATACTTTATATACTAAATTGTAATGGACGGTTTACTTGTTCATAGAACTGGACTTGAGGGTAAGAGAGGGTAAGACTGTATCTTTTTTAACATTGTAGTCCAGTATGTGAAACATAGCATGCATCTGGTAAATATTTATTAAACAATCAATGCATAAATTTAAAAAAATTCAGTGTAAACCACTGTTTTTCAAATGGGGTGCTTGATGTTGCCTAGCAGGGGACTTTGGCCATGTCTGGAGATGTTTCGATGGATAATATTTGGTATATCTCCTGCTTTATCATCTACAGGGTAGAGCTGGGGATGCTGCTAAAACCCTACAATGCACAGGTTAGCACCCCCTCCCCCATAACAAAGTGTCATCTTGTCCCAAATGTCAATAATGTCCGTGTGGGAAACTCTGGTATAAATAATACTATGTTTATTGTAACAGGTAAAACAATGGTGGTCTTGTGAGTAAGTAGTAGGAAAAAGCAGGTGGCCAAGGTAAATAATTGACATGTTTGGAAGCAGTTCAAGTTGAGGTACAAAGAGCTGTTCAGAACCAAGGTCGTGGAGAGCAATGGGAACCGGTCTTCCTGCGTTAGTGACGTCATGTGTGGTGAGCTGAGTAGAAGGGTTCAGAAAGTTCAGGCTTAGGTGTTCTTCCTAATAGACTTGTTATTCTTTTCTTATCTCTTCTAGTTACTGCTCTTTTGTGTTGCCTTAGTTTCCTCCTACTGTCCATAAAATACTCGTCACTCAATTAAAAAAATATATTTTCTCTGAACATGACAGATTGCATACTGGGGAGAAAAACTGAAAATGAATACCCCATAATTTGTAGGAGGAAGATTGGAGAGTTAGAACCTAAAGTGCTTCCAATGTAGAGATAGAGAAAATATTGTCTTTCTGGCCTGTCTTATTGGAAACAGGGTACATTATTTCACAAGATCTGCATTATATCTTTCTTCAATCACATTTTGTTTATGGTTAAGCATGCTAAGACCACTTTTCTATATTTACATATAAAATACATTTAAATTTAAAACAATCTGGTCTTTAAACTCATATTTAGTTTAATCAAAATGGAGCCAATTAATTAATAAGAAAATGTTTACAATATTAAATAAAGACATGATATTTAACTGGCTTTGCAATTTATAGTGTAACATTCTGAGTGATAATCAGGCTTACTGTATCTATGGAAACAAAGAGAAAAATTACTTCTACTTCCAACAAAGGTACAAAGATGAAAACTATGTTGCTTCTCTGAATAATCAGCACAGATGTTGCCCTCAGTGTTAACCTTGTGTTATTATCTATTATATTTTGCCATGAGAAAAGCAAAATCATGTGGGTGGGGATCAAAGGATGTAGGTTAAAAATGAATTAAGCTTTCTTTAAATAAAATTGAATGCTATCAGTTAATTGGAAGTTTTGAATTGCTTTTGAATCAGGAAATAAAAAAAATGTTCAAACATAAAAGGTTTTGAAGTCAAGTCTGTGATTTGATTTACAAATATGACTATCCTCTCTGTAGGCAAATTTTAATGGAAAATCTGTAAGATTAAGAACATTGAAGAATAAGTTTTAGCCCAACAGGGAAGAGACTCCCAAAATGCATTTCATAAAAATAACATGCCATTAATTTTCACATGACCTGACCTGTTGGCATGGTGACGTCATGAATCTGGTTTTCATCAGGATCTCGTAGTCTGATGATATTTCCTGGAAGACCTCAGTACTCTCAGGTGATTTGCACCTGATTAAAGGCTAAAAAACATGATTTATATGAGAGCTGGGGCTGAAATGCAATCCCTACCAACCCATATCCACCTCTTAGCCTTCTGCTGAAGTTGGAAGATTGCTGTGTTTTTCTATTTAGGTTAAAATTTTAGAATCTGTTTTATACAGTTTTTCAAAAAAATTAAAAGTTGAAGAACCTTACTATTTGTTCACATCACTTTTTTGTTTGATATTGTTTTGTATGTTTTAGGTTATTTTGTTGTGTTTGAACCAGCTCAAAAATGAAGCTTTTCTCATTCACCTGTCACAGTGGATTACATCTGTTTTGTTTGTGTAGTGAAAGATGGGGCTTGTTCTCCTCCTGCGCTTAAGACCATCTGAAGCATGTGCTCTGGGGGATGCCAGAACCTGGTACAGCCAGGCAGGTTCCCCAGCTAGGCTCCTGGTGATAGCTGAATCTCAACTGTGAGGGCTACTAGGAGATTCCATCACACTGGGAAGGCAAGGAGCTAGTGTGAGCAGAGTTTATTCTGGAGAAGTCTCTGTCTCTGCCCTGGCACAAGCTGTAAATGCCCTATTTGCTGGTAAGCACTACACCGCTGTCTAAGACATTAATGGCCTGAGAAGGTGGTAAAAGACACCATTTGCCTTACACACATTTTCTCACATGAAACTCACAACCCTCTGGCCAAGGGAATATTATCTTTTTTTTTAAAAGACAAGGAAGCAATTCGTCCAAAGCCACACATATAATCAGTGGTGGAGCCACTATCCAAAATGAAGTCGCTCTAATGCAAACAGTTCTGTGTTCTCTCACTGTAATTCTTTGTGGCTTTCTGCAAATTCACCAGAGTTGCCTTTTTTTAACTAAAAGATGAAGTAGCATTGGTTGAATTTTCAAGTCAGATCATGTAGTACCTTTTTTTTGGTATTTGGGCAATCAGAGGTTAAAGAATTTAATAATGTTCTAGAATCTCTTAGTTGGAATCTTCACCCAATTCTATTATTAACTTTAAATTCTAGACTTTAAATCATCTCAATTTTAACTTTTTCTGTGAAAAATATTCATCATCACAATCTGTTATTTCACATAGGTACTGCGTAGAACACATAATGGGTGATTTTTAAATCTTTGCCGTGAGACACCGTGTGATGAAGGCAAAGGCCCGCTGCTGACTGGGAACACAGTATAGCAGGAACACACCAGTGGTTTGTGATGTCATTAATCTCAAACAAAAATTGCACCAGGCAAAGTTCGGCAGGTAGAGAACTTTTCCTCAAGACTACTGCAACAAGGGGAAAGAGAGTGAACTCTACAGAAACAAAGGGCTGGAGAGTTTTTAAGAACTGGGCTGCAGGGAGTTATAGACCACCTGTATCTGCTAATTAGCCTCACCCAATGGAAAAGTCAACTTTCTTCCATCTTCATGACAGGAAGGAGTTTTATAACTTGGAACGAGGCACCGCCTGAAGTCAGGCTTTTATCTTCCCACAGAGACTGGAGAAGAGGGTGCTATCTTTCTTGATGAATCTATTTTAAAACAATGACTCTCAGGTCTTTGAGAAAAACATCCCCTGAGTCATAAAACCAGCAAAAATCTTCTAAGGAGATTTGTATACATTTCAAAGAGAATGGAGAAAGAATTGCAATTACAAAGTTTCTGAAGTAAATGCTCTAAGAAAAGGGACTATAGATAGAAACAAGCCTATCTAAGGTTTAATCAAGCTGAGGGGAACATTAAGGTCATCTTGGTCATTAATAATAAAGCTTTGACTGGAGACTAGAATTGGCTTTATAGTTGTCATATATTACTGTGAATATTTGGGAACTAGCATTGCTTGTCTTCTGAAGATCTATGGCCTCTGAATAATCACATTATTTTAAGTCTGCAGATGAACAAAGAAAACGCAGATATTTCAGGTAAATAATAATCCAGATCTCTACAACATTTATAATAACTCAATCTAAGTTGTCAATTTGCATGTATTATCCTGATAATTTTCTGAATCATTAATTTTTTCTGACTATGGAGATTTTTTCTGTTCTCTTTCAATTCTTACTCATGTGTGATAGCTGAATCATACGTCAGCTGCCGAAAGAGGAACAGCCTTCTTTATCAAACACAAAATCCAGAACCTTCATGAATTTTGCCACTAGGAGATCGTCTTAGAAGAGCAGATGAGCAAGCAGCTGCTTCTTTGCCCATCTGAATTTATCTTTGTCTTGGGATTCTTTTATTCCAATCACTCCTGCTATCATCAAACCACTTCCTTGGGCTGTTCTGCAGCACCTTGAAAGGTCTGATTCACCATCAAAAAGGAACCCCAACTTATATTTCTTTTTGTCACAATTACTACAGCACGGAATTTTCAAATATTAACCAAACCAAGCCATAACAATAAAAAATACAGGCACAGAAAAATATGTAAATCATGAAACCAATCTGGCTTACATAGGGTAGATTTCTGATCCTTTGGTAAATATTTCTTTTTCCAAGTCCCGTAACCTTGGTCCACTATCCTAGTAATAAGTCTCTCACAGCTGGGTCTCTCCCTGCAATCCATCTCAAGCTCTCACACTTGTATTCTGTGACGTAGATTCTAGCTCCCCTGGGGCATTCTCTTCCCGATAGACGTGGACTCTGCACCTCTGTATCATTGCATGGTTGTTCCCCTGGGAGGAACGGCACCCTCCCATCTCTTCTGTCCATATGGCCTTACCCATTCTTGAGAGCATACTCATTCATAACTTCTTCTTAGTGTTTTGGACTCATGTAAAGTTAATTACCTTTTTGTTTTTGTAACAGTTTTGATATTATTTTAAAATTTCACTTCTTCTCTGTCATTATTTAGTTGTGTATTTTTCCCCTTTGTCAGACCTGAGTTCCCTGGCAGCAGGGACTGTGCCTTAGTAAGCAATTACGTGTAGCCTAGTCACAAGCATGTAGCAGACACTCAATTCCTTTTTGTTAAATTACATTGATCAATTTTTATGTCCCTTTGGGGAGGATGCCTACATCTTCATTCCAACTGGCCACTTTGAAGATTCCTGTCCAGATCCTTGCTTTATAGGTCTAACTCTGTTGAACAGTCTATTCAACTGGATATTTTGATCTTTGTTACCTTTGCATTTCAAGACAAGGAGAGACCATAAAGTAAAACCTTGGGGTATGAGTTGCAGGTTAGGCTAGAGAAGGCAGTCAGGTGATTTGTCTTATTTTAATGTTAGACTAAAACTCTTAAAATTATATTATAGTACATAAGAAAATTGCTCACTTTGGTGCATAGTTCAATCACTAATTTAGATAAAAAGAAAAAAAGGTTTGCTGGAGGTGTTCACACATAATAACATTCTTGGGCAAAGCCTCGTTAAGTGCAGAACATCTTTGTTTAGCTAGTGCTGCCCATCTCTCGAATCTACAGAATCCTCCTGCCTGCTAATTGAGTCTGTAGACTCTTCCTTTGGGAAGAGAGTCTCCATGAGGCCATTTGAGGTTTTTCTCTATTCTATCCTTATCTGAGTCTACACTCTAAAAATTAAACCTACGAGAATACTCCAGCAATCCTTATTTTGTTCTTTGCCAGGTCTTTGCAGGGAGGACAGGATCTGGTTGCCCCTCATTGAGTTTGTGTAATGACCATGAAAACAAGTATTTTTCCCAGGGACTAAAACTTGTTGAGGGATAATCAAAACCAGCTAGTGGGTACAGCTTCGTTACTGCATTTTATATAATTATTTTTTTATTGTCATAAGACTCAATTTGTGGAGGAAATTATGTCTGCGTGTGTGGTTCACAGATGTGATAATCTTACAGATACTATCTGATATTGTAACCAATACTGACAGCAGCAGGGATGAGGTAAGATACTCAGACTGGGTGAATAAGATCGACAAGATGAAGAAAAGATGCATATCAATTTTATAATCTGTGGATCATTTTTGCAAGACATATAGTTTGTGTGGAATAATGGGGGAAAGATTAGTTTAAATATTCTCTGACTAAGCTGAGTGAGCATTTCATTATTCCTAAAAAGATAAACAGTGAAGTTGTTGAAGACTAGGGCTTTTGTGAGCAGGTGTTAGGTGAAGAATGTTTATAAAGGCTGTTAAAAAGACGTTCACCTTTGTTAAAGACCTCTTGGCTTTCAGTAATGCTCTTTTATTAAAAGCCTTCAATACATTATTCCTGGTAGCTGCAATGGCACTAAGAATATTCAAAGTGTGTTGGAGAGCAGTCTTTCATCAAGGTCATAGTAAAATCTTTTCTTTGACCCTGCTTTGGGCCAAGTGGTGTCCCCCCTAATTCATATATTAAAGTCCTACACCCCAGTACCTCAACATGTGATTGTACTTGGAGCTAGGTCTTTAGAGTCATTAAATGACTTTAATGACATCATCAGGTTGGCTCTCATCCATACGAGACTGGCATCCTTATAAGAAGAGGAAATCTGGACACAGACACAGTGGGGAGATCATTGGAAGACATAGGGAGGAGATGGCCAAGGAGAGAGGCCTCAGAAGAAACCAACTCTACCAATACCTTGATTTTGGACTTCCAGTGAGACAACTGTGAGAAAACAAATTCTGTTATTTAAGCCACCTGCCTAGTCTGTGGTACTTTGCCATGGTAGCCCTAGCAAACTAATATAATCCTCCAGACTAGAATTCAGTAGCTTCTGAATGATGGACCACCCCCTCGCAACTTTGATTTTGTGATAGGAAAAAGAGTTTATTAACATTTTATGTTATTTATAAGATATAAGGATTTTTACATCAAGTTTAAAATTAGAGGCTCCTAAGCATTTTAGATGAAACTGCAATTCACTGCAGCTGGCCTGGGAAAGAATTACATCTATAATAAAACTGCCATGAGTATTTGTTGCCCAGGGTTACTGTAACAAATGACAAACTGGTGGCTTAAAACAACAGAAATTTGTCATCTCACAGCTCTGGAGGCTGAAAGAACAAAATCAAGGTGTTGGTAGGGCCATGCTCCCTCTGAAACCTACCGTGAAACCCTTCCTTGCCTCTTCCTAGCTTCTGGCAATCTTTGGGTTCCTTGACTTGTAGTAGCTATGTAACTCCTATCTCTGCCTCGGCCATCAAATGCCATTCTCCCTGTGTCTGTCTGAATCTCTCCTCTTATAAGGACACCAGACGTAATGGATTAAAGGTTGACCTTACTCTACTATGAGCTCATCTTAACTGAATCATTTACATCTGCTATGACTCTATTTCGAAATAAGGTCTCATTCTGAGGTAAAGACATAAATATATTTTTTAGGGTGACACATAGAAATTGTTTGGTGTATATAGTGAATTCCTTTTTATAGGAAGGGCAAGTTTAGGAAATTCAAATGGTTACTATGTTTGTTTATTATTAGCAATCAAAGGAGTATTTATATATAATTCATTTTGCAGGTGCTGTTACCCGGAATGGACTGGAAATAGAGTCTGGTTACTTATCTGGATTTAATAAGTCATATTGCTATGGTCAGGCATTAATTAGATATGTGTTGATAGCATTGCTAGAAATAAGGTTTGTGAGATATTTTCTCATTACTTGTTCTTCTCATGGAATTAATGCCCTCTCTGTTCATTCTATTTCTAGAGTCATTACTGTTTTGCTGAAATCATACTAGCATATATCGTTTTATTATATTAATTTATATGAAATCTATAATTTAGATTTAAGAGCTCATGTCTCCTTTTCTAAACATACCATGTGCTTGCTTCTATATATGAAGGAGAAGTCATTTTTTTCTCCTCAAACTTAATTTCTTTTGAGACTTGGGCCGGCAATGACAGTCTAAATGACAATATAGACTGATAGCCTGTCGGCTGATCTCCAAGCTACTATGGACCATGCCACTTGTGGGAGAACTAATAATGTCTGTGATGCTTGGCCAAAGAAATCTTCATTACCTGTGTTACATACTAATTTTTAGAAGTTTGTATCCCTACTTCACTATGAGCCATACAAGGGCAGGAACTGAATCCTATAGCAGAGCACCCAACTCATTTATTACAAACTTATGTTCCTTGCTCTATTCTAAAGGAAGTATCTCTCATTTTATAGATGAGCAGATGGAGGCCTATAGTGAGGTCACGTAATTGGTCAAACACTCCATAGCAATGAGTGGCAGAATGAGAATTGGAATCCAGGCAGTCTGATTTCAGTGATCAGGGTCAGTCCCATTCATTAATTTGGTCTTCCTATATAAATAGCCAACCATTAAATATTTCATAAATCCATGGTAGGATATTTATTTTTGGGATAATTAGGCTCATTGTTTCCCTTTCATATGTGATCAAGTCAGAATTAGGTATCTATGACTTTGCAAAATTGTTTTCAGGTTATTTCACTCAAAGTAAAAATCTTTTCCCCTGTTTGTATGATTAGAGAAGTAAGTGCATTTTAGAAAAGGAAAGGGAAAAGTTTCATTGCCCAGAATTTGATTTTATAAATTTTATTTTTGGGGCCTTGAGCAAAACTTCACTTTTTTTCTTTATAAGATTAAAAAATTATAGAGTGGTACTTAGTTGTGGCAACAAGATCACAATTTGAGAACTAAGGAGACTGATGATATCTCCTCCAACTCTTCCTCCAGTCTCGAAATCTCCCATGTTAGCATCCTACTGTCTGTTCTTCCTCACCCCTTTCCAAACCAGGGTCAAAATATGTACACTTCAACACTTTCTGTTTTCATCAAACAGAAATATCATCCATTCTAGTTCATTTATAAACATGTAATTTATTTTTAAAATAACAGTATATTTTTCATTGCGTAAATGCACTGCTTCAATCATTCTCTCAGTGATGGGCATGGTGGTTGTTTCCAGGTCCTTGTCCCCATTGCTGTTAAATGACAAGCCTACTAACATTTGTTGCAGTATTGGTTTGGTATTAACAAATGTCTTTACCTTTTTCTTGTCTGGGAAGCTCCTTATTTATCCTTCATTTTTAAATGATAGCCTTGGTGGGTAAAGTAACCTTGGTCGTCGGCCCCTGCTTTTTATCACCTTGAGTATTTCATGCCAATCCTGTCTGCCCTACAATGTTTCTGTTGAAAAATCAGATGGCAGTCTAATTGGAGCTCTCTTATAGGTAACTAACTGCTTTTCTCTGTGGCTTTTAGGAGTCTCTCCTTGTTGTTAAAGCCTTGTTATTTTAATTATGATCCGTCTCAGAGTAGGCCTCTTTGGGTTCCATCTAGTTTGGGACTCTACTTCCTAGACTCGTGTCTTTTTCCTTCACTAGATTAGAGATGTTTTTGGTCATGATTTCTTCAAATAGTTTCTAGATCCCATACTCACTCTCTTCTTCTGGTATTCCCAGGATGCGGACATTGTTGCACTTCATGTTGTCCCAAAGGTTTCTTAAGTTCCCCTCATTTTTAAAATTCTATTTTCTTTTTGGCTATTCTGCTTGGGAGTTTTTTTTCTACTTTATCTTCCAGATTATCAATCTTTTGTTTCATCTAACCTACTGTTTATTTCTTACAGCGTATTATTTATTTCAGATGTTGTATTCTTTATTTTTGACTTATCCTTTTTCATGGTTTATATGTCTTTGTTATGCTGTTCAGTATCTTTATAATCATTACTTGAAACTGTATATCTGATAAATTGCTTGCCTCTATTTCATTTAGTTCTTCTTCTGAAGTATTCTATTGTTCTTTCATTTGGGGCCTGTTTCTTTGTCTTTCCATTTTGGCTGTTTCTTTGTATTTGTTTCTCTGTATTAGGTAGATCTTCAAAGACTGATGTCTATGTCAGATGCTGCCTGTGACTGGCCCTGGGCAACTTGTTTGGAGCTCTCAGAGATCGACAGCTTTGGTCTCCTTCTGCTGTGTCTGTCTGTGCACAGAAAGAACCAGGTCTGTTCGTGTGTAGAAAGAACTGAGGCTTTTACTGGTACTGGGCTCAAGGGAGGGCCAGCTAAGGTGTCAGAGCTCCCAGAGATCTGCCTTCACTGCTAGACTTAATCATTGAGATAACCTCCAGCTATACTCAACAGCCTGGCTTATACTCCACAGGGTGGGGTGAGAGGTATTCCTTCACGCAGAGCTATTTCTTTCCCCCTCAGGCTGATGCCTACTTGGAGGGGAGTGCTCTGCCTTAGAAAAATAAAGGATGGGGAATAACTCGGCACAGGGATCCTGTTGGCTGTCCCTTCTGCTCTCTCCCCAGAGCCCTCAACCTCAGACTCTCCTCATACATCTCTAGTCCATTCTGCCCCCTCTGCCAGATCCCAGGGTAAGAGGGTCTCTATGCCTCTAGCTGTCTCTTCCTGGTGGACAGAAACTCCTATTGTTTTTCACAGCCAGATGTTATTTGGGTTCCTTTCCTGGTCTGGTGCTCTAGACTAGAAAGCCCAGCTTGGGGCTGAGACCCCACACTTCTCAGGGGAACATTTGGCTGCTGCAATTTCCCTCCAGAACATCGGCTGCCACCCATGGGAGCCCAGCTGGCCCACTTGTGCCATCTCCACACTCCTTGCCAGTCTCGTTGTGAAGTGGTTTCTTCCATCTGTCCTTCATCTGTCCTTGGTTATAAGGCTCCTCTCTAGCTATTGTTCAGTTGGTTATCAGGATGAGTTTTCTTTAGTTGTTCCAGTTTGGTCCTGGGAGAAGGTTAGTGTAGCTTCCTTGTACTCCTCCATCATCTTGGGTCTCAGCAACTACTTTTATAGCAGTTACTGTGTGCCAGCTGTTATTCCAAGATTCTTATTAACATTACTGCTATAATGTTCGTATCAAGTCAATGAGACAGATACTATTATTATTTTCATTTTATAGATGAGGAAGTTAAAGAAAATAGAGATTAAGTAATTTACCCAATACTCTATATTCAATGTAGGATAGAGCTGATGCTTTTATCATTATCCTGTGCCCTTTACCCTCACAGCTTCATGTCAAGTACATGGATACATACATTTCTAAACTCTCCACCCTCAGAAGTGGGTCCAGCTCAGAAGTGAGGTTATGGGAGAGTGTCAGGTACTAATGCGTAAAGGATATGCCTTGCTTTAATTATTTTGTCGCTCTTATTATTTTTATTTTTATCCTTACCCTACTTCAAGCAATGAGAAAATGACTATAAACCTCGACCCTCTGTAATAGCACCTTCACTACTGTGTTTGCTGTCATGCCAGTATTGACCGATGCTGTCAAAAAGCAACTTCGTGAGCCTGTCGCTGTGTTTGGTGTGGGAATGCTCCTGAGGACGTTCTCCAGTACATTACTCAGCCCGTGCCGCAGAGCCCTGTGTGAGAAATTCCTCTTAAAACTTAGTGACAGGAAAGAGATCTACTTTCACTGTTAGTTTCCCCCTTTGAAAGTAATTTACAGTTGACCATCCATACTTCTCTTTTCACTTACATTTCCAGGAATAGCAGATGTAGCCTAGTGAAGTATATACCTTAGAGTCCAATATGCAGCTCAAAACTTAAAATTTACAAGTGGGTTCTTATAACTTTTATTTTTATGTTTTATACTTCGTACTTCTCTTTTTGTCTTGATTTTTACTGTAGTTTATATGTTCTTTGAGCCCGGTTTTTATTTACATTATATTGCTTTTGAATATTTTATATAAGCTACTTCAAATGCTCGATGGAGTAAGACAGATACAATCTGGTATCCACCAAGCATTCGTGATATGAAGAGGTAAAAGCTGTGGTCTCAGATATGATTTGGAATAGCACAAACAGACACAGAAACAAATTATTAATGAGACTGAATACAATGAGAGTTACAAATAAGTTGTATAGATTAAAAACATGATGTGAGTTTTGAGAGAGGTCTGGGGCAACTGGAAAAAAACAAAGAAAGAGAAAACAAGTTGGCAGTTGAAGAAAAACTAGAGCTTCAATAAGAATAGCATGAAGATGACTTTTAAGGAAAGGAAAATTTCCTGAACCAAGATATCAAATCAGAAACCTGTTTTATTCAAATAACAATGAACATAAAGCATGACAAAAGATTGTTAGTTCCGTGTTCCAACATCCATTTTCTTGTTCCTCTGAAATCACTGAACCTTGTTTTATTTCAGAGTGACCATGTAATCAGATTTAAAAAAATAAAACAACTATGTTTTTTGTCTCCAACTTTTTCTTTTTTGGCATTGAAATGTAAGTAGAAGTATGTCACTGCCAGGGACTGTTGGAAAGTTTTCTTAAAGAGAAGGGGTATTGCCTTCTTTTCTCTTACCATCCTGTGGCCTGGAAGCCCAAAGGAAAGTTAGAGGTCGGGTGGGCCTAGTAGATGTTGAGGATAAGGGTGACACATAGGCATGGTGGAACAGAGATCTGGAAGCAATACCAAGATGAGCAGTATGCTTACATTTTCCAATTTTGCAAGCTGAGATTTATAATTAGTCCCCTAAGATATTTTTCTGGGTTTTTGCAAGCTTCAAACCCATGTAAGTTAAGGAATCACTGTCCTTGCTTTAGAAACACTCTTTTTAAAAGATTGTTGTTTTATTGTATTTTCTACATTATCACTTATCCCCCTTATACTCTCTTCCACTTCTACCCATCTCCCTCTGCCCCTGCAATCACCACACTGTTGTCCCTGTCCATGAGTCCTTTTTCTTCTTGGTTTGATCCTTCCATCACCTAACAGCCTGACTCCAGAGCTGTCAGTCTGCTTTCTGTGAGTCTGTCTCTATTTTGCTTGTTTGTTCAATTTGTACATTAGACTCCACATATGAGTGAAATTATATGGCATTTGTCTTTCTCTAACTGGCTTATTTCACTTAGCACAGTGTTCTTCAGGTCCATCCATGTTGTTGCAAAGGGTAAAATTTCCTCTTTATGTCTGAGTAGTATTCCATAGTGTAAATGTACCATAGTTGTTTTATACATTCATCTACTGGTAGACACTTAGCTGCTTCCAAATCTTGGCAATTGTAAATAATGGTGCAATGAACATAGGGGTGCTTATATTCTTCTGAATAAGTGTTTCAAGTTTTTTCAGATGCATTTCCAGAAGTGGAATTGCTGGGTAATATGGCAGTTCCATTTTTAAGTTTTTGAGGTATCTCCATACTGCTTTCCACAGTGGCTATACCAGTCTGCACTGCCACCAAAGTACAAGAGTGTTCCCCTTTCTCCACATCCTTCCCAGCATTTGTTGTTTGTTGATTTATTGATGATAGCCATTTGGATCAGTATGAAGTGAAGAATTAACATGTTAAAATGTCCATACTACCCAAAGTAATCTATAGATTCCACACAATTCCTATCAAATATTCCAATGATATATTTCACAGAGCTAGAACAAATATTTCAAAAGTTTATATGGAACTACAAAAGTCCTCAAAGAGCAAAAGCAATCTTGAGAAAGAAGAACAAAACTGAAGGAATCGTGCTATCTAATATCAAACCATATAAGGCCATAGTAATCAAAACAGCATGGTACTGGCACAAAAACAGACACATAAATCAGTGAAATCAATAGAGAGCCCACAAATAAACTCACACCTTTATAGTCAGTTAATATTCGACAGAGGAAGCAAGCACATGCAATGGACTAATGACAGTTTATTCAATAAATGGCATCGAAAATTGGACAGATACATGCAGAAAAATGAAACTAGACCACCTTCTTATGCCATACACAAGAGTAGACTCAAAATGGTTAAAGACTTAAATGTTAGTCTTGAAACTATAAAAATCCTAAAAGAAAGCATAAGCAGTAAAATCTCGGACATTGCTCATAGCAATTTTTTTTTGTGAAATATCTCCTCAGGCAAGGGAAATAAAAGAAAAAATAAACAAATGAGACTACATCAAACTAAAATTTTTTTGCACAGGAAAGGAAATCATTGACAAAATGAAAAGACAACCCACTGAATGAGAGAACATATTTGCCAATACATCTGATAAGGAGTTAATATCCAATATTTATAAAGAACTTATAAAACTCAACACCAAAAAATACAAACAACCATTAAAAATGGGTGAAAGGACCTGAATAGATACTTGTCCAAAGAGGACATACAAATGGCCAATAGACATATGAAAAAATGTTCAATGTCACTAATCATTAGAGAAATGCAAATTAAAGCCACAATAGAAGCACTCTTAAAGCAATTTTATTTATTGTAACATGCAGGAAAGACGAGAAGATACATGTTCTTGAAATCTCCCAATTTGGTGGTATTTCATGCCTAAATGTATATAGATATTTATTTTTCACAATGATTTGATCCCTAGTTTGGGAATCAGGTGTACAGGATTTCAGGTTTCCTATGCAGACACCATGTAAAGGAATAATACTCCTGATGCAGAATTCCCTCCCCCTTCTGGAAAATTACTGCAGAGCATCAGGTCGCCAGGTGGCAGGGGTATCGAGCACAAATATGTACTGACTGACAAGGAAATGAAGATTCTTAGTCATCGCACTGAATGATTCCAATGGGAACCAACCTTCTGTGGTAGTCAGGTAATTCTCTTACTGGTTTCCTAATTCTTGACTTCTTATGCTAAAGTTTCAGCAACTTGTTATAAAATGGCATCTGTGGAAGTGATTTAGCATGCAGCTAAGTCTGGTTTTAGCAGAAAAGAATGTTTCTGCATGTGAAAGAGTATTAGAACTAATTACTAATTACTTAATTAGTTAACCAAGCTAAACTCTTTTGGGGGTTTTAACCCTTCAAATTATTCACTCTAAATTATGATTAGGTAAAAAACAAAACATTTTAAGGTTATTATGTGTTATTTCTATAAGCAAAGCAAAAATAAATGCTAAGACAACTCTAGGCGTTCACAAAAATAAATACAAAATTTGGATGGTTGAACTTGTCATGTAAAAGTCAAGTTTATAAAAAATATTCGTATAGCAGTGTTGCTATCTAGAGAAGATACAAAGTAAGTTCCTAACTTGCAGATGGTCTTAGATTGTTAAGAAAGAAAGACTTGGCAAATTCCCTATAAGTCACTAATATCAACTTCTAAGATATATAGAAGTTTTTGCTGAAATATAAATTTATAGAACTTAAAGACATGTTATCAAGATAAATACCTAACATTGACACTTCATCCAATACACTAGAAATAGTAATTTGAGAAACTGAAAAATATTTAAAATATAATGCTCACAATTTACCTCATTTCCTGTATTATAGCATTTATACATAGCAAGTAGCATAAATACTATACATGGCACATGTAGTTATACAAGAGTAATATATTTTTATAATGTGAAATAAACAGAAATCTTCCTTCTCCTCTCTCTCTCCATTATTTCCTATCTTGCTTCTTTCTTTTTTTAATCTTCAGGTTTAGGAATTTTGATGACTAGGCAGTTTAGTAGTTTTCACTGAAATATAACTTCAAAAATAACACTGTTAAAAGGTGTAGGGACAAACAGGTGAAGGTGTGGCAAGTAGATAGCTATGGAAAATGAATTGGATTAAAACAAGAGGCACTTTCACAAGTGATTCTGACCCAGATTTTTGTTATGGCTAACTAGAGGAAGACCACAGGATGGGGTGTGAAGGAAGGTTTCTGGGTGGGAAAGAATGAGTGGCCTGTCTGAAAACAAGTCATTGTTTTTCAACTTTAAATTAAGAGAAGAATGTCAAGAAGATCTGAAAGCTACCTTGAATTATCCTAGTTACAATGCTCTTGCAGCTCAGTCAGGTCACTGAGCTCCAAAGCACCCTGAACTCACAATTCCATTTCGTGTATCCTGTATCTGCAGGGCTGACTCAGCCTCCTCCCTCTCTCTTTTTCTTATTGGTAACATTTGCAAAATGAGAGTTTCTCAAGTGGGCAGTGACTGGGATGGATGGGGCAGTGTCTGGGACTTACTTCCTACAAAGAGGGATCAAGTTGCTGAGTTGTTTCTCCAGGAGAAAGGAAGACAAAGGGGATAATATTTCGGATGTCTTCAATCCCCTAAAGAGCTTTTAGTAACAATTCAAATGGATTGTTCCGTGTTGTTTCAGAGAGAATAACTAGGATAACAAATCAGATTTTGATGGTTATAAATGACATTTGAAACATTGGGGTTGTTTTTTTTTTTTTCAACAAAGGAATGATCTCTCTTATAAATCGTGAATTTCTCATCACGAGGAATTGTTAAGCTAAACGTATAAAAGGCAGATGGCTGTTAAGTATGAGTCTTTGATGATGTGCTTTTTATATATGTTTTATGACTGGGATGCACAAAAATCTCTGTAATTTCGTTATCACCCCTCTTTGCCACCAAGCTGTGGCCTAAGAGCTAATGTGTTTACTACTTTTCTTACCCCACATGCTACCTTCTAGTCATTTGCCACCCCTACCTGCACTAAGGGTAAAAACTGTTCTCTCTTTTAAAAATACAAATTAGATTTGCCTGTTTTTACGACATCTAAATGGAATTATTCAGTATGTACTTTTCTGTGTCTGGCTTTTACCCAATTACAGAGATAAGATTGATTCATATTGTTTTGTGTAGCTGTAGTGTATTCATTCTAATTGCTGGTTTCGTTGTGTGACTATTCTACAATTTATCCATTGTCCTGTTGGATATTTGTGTAGTTTCCAGCTTGAAACGATTTGAATAATGCTGTAATGCTCATTCTATTAACTTTCTTTTTGTTGTTAAACATATGTATGCACTTCCATCAAAAATACACTGAGGAGTGGCTTGCTGGGCCATGGGTTATATGTATGCTCACCTTTCGCAGACACTGTAAAATACTTTACCAAAGTTGTTTGATCCAATTTATAGTCTGAGCAGCAATGTCTGAGAATTCTGGTTGCTTCACATCTTTGATGACATTTACCATTGTCAGTATTTGTAATTTCAGTGGTGCTAATGGATATTTTGTAGTCACAGTGACCTTTTTAAAACCATAAATAAGACTACATCTCTTCTCTTCTTAAATAGCCCTTCAATGACTTCTAATTTTACTAGAATAAAATCCAGACTTCTTGCCACTGTTTATTGACCTCTGCATACTCTAGCCCCCTGCCAATCTCCGATTTCATTTTTATATTAGTCTTCTTATTTCTCGATTCTAGACTCACAGACTTTATTTCTCTTTTTTGAAAATTACAAACTCTTTATTTTTATATTTCATTTTATTTTTGTGGTACAGTTGGAATTCAACTCTATCTTGTATTTTCCCCAGGTATACAGCACAGTGGATAGATATAGGTTACAAAGTGATCCCTCTGATAATTCAAGTACCCAATTGGCACCATATATACATTTTGCAATATTACTGACTATATTCTCCATGCTTTAGCCTACATTCTCATAGACTATTTTGTAATTACCAATTAGTACTTAATCTCTTCACCCTTTACCCCCATGTCCTAAATCCCTTTCCCCCTGGCCTCCATCATTTTGTTCTCTATATCTATAAGTTTCAAACTATTGGCTTTGGAAGTTTTTGGTAGGTTTTAATCCCAGATCTTTACTTATTCAGCTTACTGAGATTTTAATTAGAATGTTATGTATCTTTTTTTAAGTGCTGATTATTTAGGCAGAAATAGGAAGACGAGACATAATTTTAAAAGCTCACCTTGATTGGGGTATAGTGTTAAAGTTTGGGAACAGTGGGACTTCTAATATCACTGTTTCTCCTTCCCTTTGGGTTCGGACTTAGGCTTTTCTGTCAGCAATTGTCAGTCAGAATGTGTTGCCCAAACAAGAAAACTCTCTTCAATGACCTTTTGGAGTCACTGGGGTCAAAGAAGTGTGGGCGTTGAAGCCCACTGTCTGATCTGCAGGAATTCCTGTTCCACATAGACACCGGAAGATGAGTGCATTTTTCTTCATGGAAGATTGCATAGTTTGAGCACTGCTCGAACACTGTCCGCTGTGGCTTACTGGGAAACAGAAAGCACATCTCACTTTTAGTAATCCCTTCTCTTTAACATAGCTGTTATAAATCATTCCTGTCGTGCACTCTCAAAGAATCATTGACTGTTTCACTTTTACTGTTTGTCAGTGGTTTGAAATTTTAATTGTTTATATATTTGTTGAAAGGAAAAGGTTGACAAAATATTTTATTTTTCACTCCTTATAACAGTCCTGGTTTTACATGTATTTAAGGCAGAAAGCACTCTAGTATTATTTATTATGGTAGAAATATTATAATAGTGATTGTAAAAGCTTTAATGTTTGTTATTTTGTATTATTAATAATGAGTTAAGAGTTAAATAGGGAAATAGAGTGGCAATTAACACAAATATCAAAATGAGCATAATAGAAAAGTTTGGAAAGACTAATATATTCTTTTTGAGGCAACAAATATTAATAAAATCTAAATCATAAAAGAATATTATATATTAGATTATGTCATGGTTTTAATCTTCCTAGATTTTTGTGTACTTGCCTCATAAAAAATAATTGTCAATCTTTCTGGTTTTTTGAAAACTCTTCACATCTAGTGAGAATGGATTAACAGAAGGATGCTGACCTTGTCTCTTTAAAATTTACAAGGAAGAAAACTTCTACAAAATTACTTAAACATGAATGATAGATGATCTTTAGCTCAAACATAAATAACATAAAAATATGACTGAAAGAAGAGTGTTGGAGAAAAATAAGGTATCCAAAACATATTTTTGTACTTACTAATCAAACTTCAAAATGACAGATTTATAACAACAACTTAAAAACTATTAAAGTTTTGTGGCTGTGTCAGTTAAGAATTTCAAGAGAAATCTTGTAATGATTTACAACACACTGCTACATACTGCCAGCATTTCAGCAGTTGATAATGATGACTTTTTAAGATTAGCTTAAGCTGTGGATGTTAGTATAGAAAAACACTACAACAAACCTGTTTTCTAAATTATATATATTTTTTAATCCTCACCTAAGCACATTTTTTCAGTTTTTTTTTTTTTTTTTAAATTAGAGAGAAGCACAGAGAGGGGAAGAGAGAGAGAAAAACACTGATATGAGAAAGAAGCATCAACCGGTTGTCTCCTGTGTGTGCCTGGGATCCCATGCTCCTAGACCTGGGATTGAACCTGTAGACTTTTGGGTATGGGATGACACTCCTACCAACTGAACCACACTGACCAGGGACTGAATTATGTTTTTTAGTGCATAGATAAATTTAGACACATTATTAAGTGAACCAGTCGAAGAATCTATATATAGTGATTTGCAGAACAATCTAGAGGTAATAGTGCTGAGAAATTATTATTCTCAGAAAATAATATAAAAACCTAGAAAGGCAATGACTAAAACATTTAATAATCTGAAGTAACAACTATTTTTGATACATTTTTATTTATTTTAGGTCAGATATTCCTTCCATGATGATGATACTGGACTTTGAGTGATCATTAATTCTAATATGCAGCTTATGGTGAAAATGTATCCTGCTGTTCCACCAGTCTTTATTTATTCCCTAATGATATGCATGTACTAATAGTCCTACTAGTTTAAGTACGAGATCTACTATACTAAGTACCTAGTAAATTAAGTATATTAGGGAATGAACAGAGGAATGAAAATTGCAAAAGGCTGAAATCAAGATGGTATAAATAATATTTTAAAATGTCAGCTCACTAATTATCATGGCTTCCTAAAATCATTAGATAATATTTTGAGAAATAAAATTGAGGCAATGTATTCATCATAAGTGATAGTTAATGTAAATCCATCAAATAGTCTTCCTAATTTAAAAATTTCAAAGGATTGGTTAGGTTGCCATTGCTTTCCATTCCTGATGTGGCCACTGAAGAACACTTCCTAACAGAAGTGTCACCTTCTTCTATTTCTTATCATTTGCTCAGGCTTACATCACTAGGATACTCTGTTTTATCCTTAATTTATTTACAGGAATGCTTTTAAGCCATTTGGGCATTTTCTGAGAATCAATTTAACTAACACAATATAGGATAATCTGTAAATTAGCTGCTTACAAATACACTTGTAAGAATCACAATAGCCCGGTCGCTCAGGCTCTGTATGTCTCTCTCACCACCCTAACAGCCAAATTATCTTTTGGGTATCAGCCTCATTGCCATGTTTTCTTTTGGTTATGGTCTTCAGTGGGAGCCCTTTAAGATGGCTTAGATAGATATTTGTATTCAAAGATTCTTCTTGCTCCATGTTTGTAGCTATCATTACAAATAATCTTAATGCAGTTGGTTCTAATTTTTTTATTTAAAAGAATAACAATTTTATAGTTGGAAAGAATTTTAGAGCTAATGTATATCAATCTCCTAATTTGTGTTGTTTATTTGTTTCTAATAACATGAGAAAGTGTCTTATTTTTAATTCAGAACATGCTATATACTCAGAGAAAATTAACTTAAAAAGACTCCTGATAACTACTAATGACATTTCAAACTCTTTTTTAAATTCTCACCCAAGGAATGACTTCTGAGATAGTCATATTTTCCCCATTGCACTATAACAGAGAAGACATGCTTTTTAAAGCATTGGATAATTTGCATGAAAAATTTCATTTACATATGTCACAGTTTACTAGTTATGGCAGTTGGCATCCACATGGATTAGAAATAATTCATTTCCTTATAGGTATCAGAATCTTGATTCCATTATCTTCCATTATCAAAAGCTCTGAGCATCTCGACAAAAACATTCACTGGCAATGTGTGTGGATGATGTAACAAACTCTGTTAGCATGGAAATTCATTTTCTCTGAATTTAAGAGAAATTTCACAGAAACCTTTTTTTAGGTTAAAGTTCTCTTTCTGGAGTGCCTGTGTCAACTGAAATCTCTAAGTCAGGGAAAGGATTACTGGGTGCTACTGAAATTAAATTTGCCCTATGAGTCATTTCCCAGCCATGGTGACAGGTAACAGATTGCATTTGTTCACATGTCTGCGCTGTACAGCAGTGTATGAACCAGATCGCACTGGCAAGGCCTTATTGATTTAGTAGTTCAAGGGTTTCTCTCTTTATACTTTTGAAAAAAAAGTCTTGAAATCCTAATAGGATATCTATGAGATGACACACATTCTTTGTAAGGAATCTCTTTCAAATTTGTGACAAATTATGGCTAATGAAGTACTGAATTTATTTTGCCATGATAAAATCTGAAGCCAGATTTTTCTCTGAAGTGGCGGGAATGAAAAACTCTGGAGGCAGCTATCCAGCACTGAAAGATGATGCTTTGGAAAGTAATAATAATAACATAAATACAAATAATGATAATATTATCAATGACTTATTGAGGGCTTACTATATGTTGGGCATTGTGCTGACTGTTACACTTTTTCTCATTTAGGAACTCTGTGAGTTAAGTTATTTTATATTCGTTTTACAGATAGAGGTTCTGAAACACTCAGGAAAAAGTATCTTGCCAAAGTTTACACATTGGAACTAATGGAATAAAAATTCAAACCCAGGCCTACTTAATTCCAGGGTCCACACTCTTAACCACCTCAGTAACCACATCATCCCTGGAGATGTTCAAGCCTGCTCTAGAAGTTAGCTTGGCAAGGATATGCAAGAAAGGCTTCCAAGATCAGCTGGATGGTTGAACAAAGTAAATTAAAACTTTCAAACCCTGAGAATCTGTGGTTCTATGTTTGTATCAGTAAGAAATGTATTTTTATGTATCTTTAAATTTCAGAAAGAGAATCGTGACTAGAGTTTCATCAAAGATGGATTTAAAATCAGTTTTAATTTAAAACACTAACAAGGAATATGAAATAGTTTAGAAAATTTGGTTCCAAAACAAATGTTCTCTTCAAATTGTAGGTTAAATTTAGTCAAAGAAAATGATGTGACTTCTTTGAGAAATGCCTTGCTTCAGGATCTTGTATCTTATCAAAATATTGAAGTTCTTTCTCCACTGGTTTACCTTCCTGAGACTCATGTCATTATGCCATTTACCCATATTTATGTCACTCACCACAGAAAGCCACAGATTTGCCAGCTACTCCACCTTTTGCAAAATCCTGATATCCTTGACCACATGAATGGTCCCTTTGCCTTCTTGCGCTAGTGGAAACTGGTGTCTCCCGTGAGCATACTGCATCCCTGTTGCCTTTTCAGGTGGTGGCTGCTTTTTATTCTACAGTTCTTACAGAGCTAGACCTGAAGATGCGGGCAGACATTCTTTTTGTCCCTTATTGCTTCTTTCAGTTTATTCTTTTTCCATCCTGTCTAAAACTCTGAATTCCACGCCAAGTCGCTGACTGCTTCTCCTTACTGCTGTTATCAACTAACTCGTGGGGGCACCCCCCAACCCCTTTCCTCCATGATTTTAGTTCCTGGCTCACCTTTACTTTCTGTAACATTGTGTCATTATTGGCAAACATAAACCCCCAATAATTGGCCTCCCATTCCTTCGATTTCTTCTCCAGTGATCTATTCTCCACACTACCACAGCCACCTGCATCGTTGTCAAAATACTTCTCCCTCTGATCCTGCTCAGTGTTTTCTCTCCCCCATTCCTTCCCAACCCCCAGATGCAACTGTGTTATCACTTTGTAACAGACCATACAATTTGTAGTTTATTATGCTTGTTTTATTTGTTTGTTTCTCTCAGATAGAATGTAAATTCTTCAAGATCAGAGATTTTTAGGAAATATTGGCTAGTTATTTTTAAAATCTGCTTTGTTTCTTTCCTGGGCATGGAGATAGACTCTATTTTGCAGCCATTCTAGTGGTTTGGAATAGCTCGTGACTTGTTTCTGACCAGTGGAAAGTGAATGAAGAAATGTGCATCATTTTGAGGCCTGACCTGCATGTTTTCCCTCTTCCCCCATCTGCTGTGTGAATACGTTTTACATTTCAGGACAAGGGAGCCACAAGATAAAAACAACCTACGTTCCTGAGTCATCACATGATGGCCGCTCATCAAATAAGCTCGGTGATTTCTTACTTGATATAGAAGTAAAATTCCATTGTATTAAGACTTGAAAATGATTGGGTTGTTTGTTACAGCAGTTAGCCTACCCTGAGTCACATAAAACTATATTCCAAGCACCAAGAATTATGACTGGAGTATGGAAATTTTTCATCAACGAATATATTTTTCTATTTTCTTCAATATAATGGAACTAAAGATCTCAAAATCACTGGTACCTGATGAATCAGTATTTGAGAGCTAGCAATAGACTAAGGTTAACAGAGTATGACTTGGTTGGAATTGCTGTGAATTCTGGTGATGTGTGCCAAGGAAGTAGTTGGCCACAGCATGATTTCCCTGGAAAATGGGGTCTCACTTTAACTATAACAACAGAATAGAGAGGCTAGTGAAATATTCTGCGAACTAATCTACTCCACATTAAGTTTGCAAATTAATCACTTACTTATTTGGTGGTGTTTATAACCTCTGCTAGGAGCTCAGGACACATTTTGCTGGATAGGAAGAAGACTGTAATTCAATTGATTACTTATCATTCACACATTTACCTTCTTTATTTACAGTAGAAATTTTCTAGAAGGCTGAACATAATTAAAGCCCTTATTCTAACACTGATTACAATTACCTGGGATATTTGAAGTCAGAAATATACTGCTTCTTTTTTAGGAATCTCCAACATTTACCAAATATTTGCCAAAAATATTTTTATTTTCTTCAGAGCTCAATGAAAAATCTGATGACTTTGAATGACTATGAATGCACAGATAAATTGGCAGGGAAAAGCTAAGTTCAATATAAAGATAAAACTTAAATTCAGAAAAATCAGGCTCTCTGCCTGATTTCATGTGTATATCAATTTACATTACCCAAAGGTTACTAGTTGCTCAAATGAAATTATATGACAGACAGAACAAACTGCTTAAAAACCCTGTCCCTGAGTACCATGAACACACACAAATATATCAAGAAACACTAACTCACGGAAAGAATCCTAATAACTTGATGAAAAAAGGAAAATAATACACGCTAGGAATGCTATTGTTGCTTCTCTCTTCTGTATTATATGCCTATTTAAATTGGAACAGACTTCCTGAGTTTTGCCCTTACCTATAGTGCATGATTTGTAACAATCATTTGTAATATAATACAGACTGAAAAAGGCATTTGTTTTTCTATTTAAGTACACAATATGATCATATTTAGAGACATTTCCCAGAGATCTGCAAATCATATTTTGATTTCCTAATTCATTCTTTTCTTCTGACACACACCGTGTAGTCTATGTATAATATAACATCATGTTTCTGATTATATTACCATTAATTTCTGACTAATGTGTAATAAGGCTTTTAAATATCCTGTGTTCTTTCAGAATTATTGGATTTGTATCTTTTTGGACTTTTAGTAATACTTATAATTTTAAAGAGGCAACATCTGAATTAATAGAAACAGCTCTGGTTTGCAAGTTAAAGTAGAAGACTGTCTTATAGAAAGCTCCAGTAGGAATTGTATTTGATGTTCATTATAATTTTTTCAAGATTTTTCTTGAGAAAGCTGTTTAAATATGTTTCTAATGCTTTTTGAAACACTTTTTCCACAAAGTAGCTTTTCCTAGCTAGGTATTCTGAAACCTGGGTGGTGTAAGGATTCAAAACTTCCACAATCTAATAGTTCTATAGACTATTATGTTTAAGAACTTTCGAGTAGTTTATAAATATTAATTTCTTTTATAGTGTAGACTAGTATACAGTTACATTCACTGTGTATTATAATCTATATAAACCATGTGTTAACATCTTAAACACATCTCTGCTTCCTGCTAGTTTTGTAAATAGTGATTTTGGGACATGTGCAGTTGGTTATCCACATGGAACATTCTTCCAGGAGTGTTCTGCAAACATTTAGAGAACACGTACTGGTCAGTTTTTCCATTGTGGAGTTGCTGTTTGACCTTAGCATGGCCTATCTGAGGGAACCCAGAACAGCATGAGGAATCTGGTTCTGAGTGGGGAACATGTCTGTACTCCTGTTGCATGAAGTAGGGAAGTGAAAAAGAGGCTTTACATACCATAGATGATGAAAGTTTAGTCTCTGGGAGAAAGAACCTCACTCACAAAGGAAGGCGGAAATCTTTAATTTGGGGGGAATGCTCTAGTACCTTAATGAAAAAATATCTTGAAGAATCCAAGGAGAAACAGCATAAGCCTCCATGGTCTGTGTGTTTATTTTAATAAACTCTGAAGTGTATCTTTGACCTCAGCACAGTTTATTGAGAGCAGTTGGCATGCATAGCTTTGGGCCCACATTCCCCTGATCTGCCTTCCAAGTACCTTCTTGTATTTTGCTCGGTTGTATCCTGTGCGTTACGACTTGGCATTTCAGCATTTGTCACTGATCCTATTTTAAAAATCAAGCTTGCCATTGTTTTGGCTTAGGTGCTTTAAGAAAAATGGAAAAGCAATGAACTATTCAGGAAGTCTTGGGAAAAGAGGAAAAATTAGCTGTTTCATGTAAATAAAAGTTGAATTTGGAACATAGATTTCTTCAGGCTCTGGTCTTGTCTTTTGTCTACTATGTTTCCTATGGTGTCTGAGCAAATATCGTGCCAATTCAGATGAGAGTCAAAGCAAATTCCTGGGATATTTTTTTGGGGGGTGGGGTGGGAATACAAAGTTGGGAAAATCGTTGTTTATTTTAAATTTGTGATAGAAATTACATAGTACAGAGCCTAACCCTAGAAGAAATTGGGGAATTTGTGTTAGGTCAAGCCATTTCCATTTGTATGCTCCTCTCTCAGTCCCTACTTCCCCGATGCCCAGATATTGCTCAATATATAATGTTATTTAACTTTCTTGAAGGTTCCTTTTCTTCAAAACTAGCTTGTCCTATGTACTAACCTCTCAGAGAACCAGAACTAATTAGTTAATCAACTAACTCATGCGAAGGTGTTGAAGAAAAGCTAATAAATATATTAGCTTTAAATTTAAATAAGCATCATTTGTGCCTTTATTCTAATCATAGAAATTTCTGGTTCTGTGACAGGATATTTCTGAGGGATTTATTTATTTGTTTATTTATTTATCGACAGAGGGGCCTTTCTGGTAGCTGCCAAATCACCTTACATAAGCAACAGCCTCATATGTTTACCTGTGAATGAATGAAGACCTATTTTTGTCATGACGTTTGCTTATGCATACTTTTATGTTATGTCAAAAGGATGCCAAGTGTCTGGATTATGTGTTTTAATTAGTACTCACTAGGTACTGTTGGTTAAGTAAGAGATTGCTGAGAGAAAACTTATAGCATCAATTCTGATGTTCTTGATTATTTAGTTATTGCCTGCCTGGAGTCATTAAGCAGATAGTCTGCTTGATTGTCAAGGACACAGGGTGGGGAAAATGTGGAGATGCTGTTCGAAGAGTACAAACTTCCAGTTGTAAGACAGGGAAGTTCTGTGGGGAAAATATTACACAAATAGTAAGACAAAGCCATTGTGTCACTTCCTCCATTTTATCCCCATCACGCCTTTTATTGCAATTTCACATCTTTGTTTTTTTCCCATCACAGAAAAGGGGAGAGAAACAAAGAAGGGGAAGAACCAGCAAGAGGTGACGGGTGGTGGGGAGACAAGGGGAATCATCAGAGAGACAAAAGTGTAGGAATTAAGGAGGCACACACATTATGGCCAGAAAAGCAAGGCTAGTAACTGCAATTACAAAATATTTAAACAATAAGGAGGGCTACAGAAGGGAAGTAGGAAAGAATATATTACAGAAATCCTCCCCTTTTAGGGCATCATTTTCCTTTAGGATGACCTTGATTTCTTGCCATCAGAGCATGTACCAGAGATGTTTAATCCTCTGAATTGATGGCATGTCCCCAATCTCACGTTTTCATGAATATTTTACACAACTTTTTTTTCTTAAGACATAAACTCATCTAGACTCAGTGGTCTCACAGTGGACAGCAGAAGAAAGCATAAACAGAAAAAGGGAGGATCTATCTACTTATAGGAGAGAAAATGCTTAAAACTTGACCATAAACAGAGGAGAGAAACCAGACAGCTGCACTGTGCTTTAATTCTTCTTTGTTACTAATACCTGTCAGGGTTCGTTTAGCTGATTGTCTGAGCAATTCATTCTGTTTTAATTTTGTCGGTGTCTTTTTATCGCCTAGCCCTGGTCTCCAGTGATGGTCTGGTAATTGTTTGTCACCTCTTATCCCCATTTGGAAAAGTTTATACTTTGACAGTCCTGTAACTTAACACAGGTCACTGACTTTTAATAAGGTTAGGGCTCTTTTTATTTTCTGCCTTTCATGACTAAGAGATGAGTACTGAGGAACACAGAGATCAGTGTTTAAGTAATTTATACCCATGGCACCCCATATGATCATAGAATTCAGGATGTGGTGGGAGACTGGCAGGTGGGGAGGGAGAGACAGGGAGACGTGTTTGGCAGGAACCATGAGTGTCCTCTTCTCAGTTTAGAAGCCCATATGGTGCTTTATAATGCTCTGCTCAATTGCTGTATAGTTTTATTCTACAGCATGTTAAAAATGTGCTTTATTAAGGATATTTCAGATAAATTATAAATCTCATGTTATAATTCAAAGAATTTTTTAAATATAGATGGAATTTAAAAGATAAATTGTGACATCTACTTTTTAAATGAAAACATGAACTTTTTTCTGAAAGATGTTTTCACTATTTAAAAATTACAAATCACATGCCTTTGATTAAAATAAATTTAAACATATGTGATTTTAACATTGTGAAGAAACTATAACAAAACAAAGTATAACTAATAACACCTCCCAGCCTCCTCCCCTCCAAACCCAAACCATTCTATTGTCCATAACGGAGGCATGCCCTCTTCCTTGTGCACCTTAATGTATTAATGTAAAGGTGTACACCGTAATTTTAAACCCTGGGGATAAATATACCAAAATAAACCACCATTTTGACCTTCAGAATCTTGTGATCTGGCTTATCCGATGATATATAGTGACAAGAGTAAGTTGCAATGGATTACACAGTGCCAGTGATATATGAGGGACTAATTTTACAGTTAGAGCAATGTGCTCTGATTGGAAGTAATCATACCAATTGTAAGTTCTATTGAGTTTTTAGGATAATTTCTGGAAAGCATAAATAAATACAGTTAAAGAGAACTAGATTTTATTTTCTGATCTTATCAATATTTCTATATATCAGTTACTTCCACTATCAACATTTTGTATATAGTTCGGTTGCAGAGCATGGTTTGGGCCGTCTTCAATATCGACATTGACTAGGGCTAGCCTGTCCTCTGCTGGCTCTCCCTTCCCCCACCCACTGCTTCCTGGATTTGTAGTTTAAGAGAAATAGAACAGCTGCCTTGAACGAACTCACTCAGACCACACTCACAAAACACACACTCTTGCAAAAGCCAAAGGAAAAAAAAGATATGAAAGTAATGCACATCAATGATAGTCCTCACAAATGTACTCACGCTCTGATTTCCTTTATCATTACCCTGTAAGTTCTGGCTGTTGGATCTGGAGACGTATGATCATTTTCATTAACATGATTTCCCCCTAAAAGATAAATATATGACTTTGGCAGATAATTCAAAACAAATGTGAACATTGAGAAACATCCAAGTTATTATCTTGACAATTGGCTTTTATACCCTAGTTGGACATCTTCAAGAACCAAAGATTTATCATCCACTGACGTAAACCCATGGTGTAGAAATTCTAAAGATATGCCACAAAACCATATCTATTCCCAAAATAGCTGGTTATTTTAGTACCCTATGGAATAATAGAATATGCTAAAGAATGAAAATGAGATTCATAAAAATTTTAAATACTGAAAAGTACAAATAATAAGATAGATCAAGCCTTAACACTTGGAATAAATCAGATATTATTTGTAATTTAATTCATTCTATTTGAGCAATATGGAAAATCAAATACTTTAGTTAATAGATGCTAACAATGTGTATATTAAGTCTAATTAGGTCATCATTATAAGCAAACTAGTTATAAAATTTGAAAAAAAAGGCATGTAATAAATACACTTAGACTACATTTAATTTTTCTTTCCTGATTTCAAAGTTATGTCAGGGCTATAATTTAGACAACAATTTAGTTTCACCTAACAACTAACTAGCATGGTTCTCAGTAAACATTTATTGAAAATATGAATATGTGGAAGCAGATGCTGATATGAATCTGACTGAGAGAATGAATGGCTAACATATTACATAGTTTATGCAGCATTTATATTGACCTTACAAAAAAGTGTACTAAATATAGATGTTAGATAAATTCATGCATTTTCAGTGATTTTTTTACCCAAAATTTACTTGGTAACAGTTCAAAAAAACTGGTGTTTTCCCTAGGGTTATAAAGTAATTTGGCCTTAAAGCACTTACAAGGATACATCTGTCAAATACAGGATCAAAATGCATCTGTTTTTTTGTTAAAGCAAGCATAGGTTTTTTTTTTTTAATCACAGAATATATGTTAACATATTTTGAAATACTTAAGGTTGAATTTTTAACTTTACATATTTTTTCTGAAATTAAATAGGCTTAGATATTATGATGCAATAAAGTAATTTGAAAAGTCAATGCTTGACTATATTATTTTAAAATAAGATACTAAAAGCCTTGGCCTAGTAGCTCAATTGTTTAGAGAGTCATCTGGATACACCAAGATTGCAGGTTTGATCCCTAGTCAGGGAACATACAAGGATCAATCAATGAATGCATAAATAAGCAGAAAATCAAAAAATCAAGTTTCTTTCTCTCTCTCCTTCCCCCTTCCTCTCCTTCTCTCAAGATCAATGAAAATAAATAAAAACTTTAAATCAAAATAAGCGAATAAAACAAAATTATTTTATAATTATATAAAATTATTAAACTAGGTTAAGATATTTACTGTAAATGTTTCTAAACAGCCAAGAAAAAACTCTCAAATCGATTTTAATTTTGATGCTTTGAATATGGAATTAATGGCTTATTAGTTGGAAAGAGAACTTTAATATGCAGACATTGTCTTAAGCCAGTCATTTCCTGCTCTAATCACAAAAAGCTTCATTTACAATAATTAATTTGGAAATTTTCAACCTAATATTTCCTTTTCTAACATGAGAAGCTAATTAAGTCAGAAACAGATTTGTTTATAAATATTTATGGCAAAGTAACAAAATACTTTCAAAGTTTCTTCTATGTTCCTTTCATTAATATTCTGTTATCAATTAAATTAATTAAATATGAGCAAATATAGACCTAATGGTCAGCCTGGAATGGGGCTGACCATTTATAAAAGTAATTTAGATATATAATAGTTTTTCATAAACATTATTAGGAGGTAAGCCTCACAAGAACAGTCTAGGTTCAGGAGGGAGGCCTTTTTTCTTATACCCCTTCAGTATTGGAAGGATAGCTCCCATTGATCTAATCTTTCTTTCAACGAAGAACTACACGCAGCACTGTGTCTCTGAAACTTCAAGACAACCCCATGAAGTAAGTTCTGTAGTGAGTGACACTTCACAGCTAAGAAAACTCAACAGATAAAGTAGTTTCTCCAAGGTCATGGAGTTGGTAAGTGGTGAGGCTTGGAATAGATCCCAGCTTATCTTTACCTTTCTTGGCTTCTTATTTAGTCATGAAGAAACTGAAATATAGAAAGTTTAGATCACTGACAAGTAGTAGGGTCAGAGGCTGAACTCAGTTACTGTGAATCCAAATCCAGCCTCATTGTACTCTACTACCATGCTGTGCCAAATCCTTGTAAAAGTCTTTATAAATCTAATGCATTCATTTAAATCATGTGACGTTAACAGTGGCTTTCAGTAGGTCTAGATAAGTTGCTATATATATTTAGAACTGGATTTATTCTTAGAAATAAACACATCTTATTTCTGTAATTGGTTTATTTATTTATTTTTATTCTTGTTAAGTCTGTTATAGTTGTCCCCATTTTTCCCCCTTTGTGGTCCTCCATTCAGCCCACCCCCTGCTCCCACAGTCCATCCTCACACCATTGTCCATGTCCATGGGTCATTCATACACGGTCTTTGACTAATCCCTTCCCCTTCTTTCTGCCATTCCCTCCCTCCCCACTTTCCTCTGGCAGCTGTCAGTCTGTTCCCTGTTTCCATGTCTCTGGTTCTGTTTTGCTCCTTAGTTTATTTTGTTCATTAGATTCCTTTCTTAAGTGAGATCATATGGTATTTGTCTTCTACCAATGGGCTTATTTCACTTAGCATAATTTTCTCCAGTTCCATCTGTGCTATTGCAAAGGGCAAAAATTCCTTCTTTTTTTCTGCTGCTGCATAGTATGCCATGGTGTAAATGTACCACAGTTTTTTAATCCACTTATCTACTGATGGGCAGTTAGGCTGTCTCCAGCTCTTGGCTATTGTATATAGTACTGCCGTGAACATAGGGGGACATAAGTTCTTTTGAACTGGTGTTTTGGGATTCTTAGGGTATTCCCAGCAGTGGAACCATTGGGTCAAAAGGCAGTCTCATTTTTAATTTTTTGAGGAAATTCCACACTGTTTTCTACAGTGGCTGCACCAGTCTGCATTCCCACCAATAGAGCACTAGGATTCCCTTTTCTCCACCACCTCTCCAGCTTGTTGTTTGTTGATTTATTAATGATAGCCATTCTGACAGGTGTGAGGTGGTATCTCATTATTGTTGTAATTGGCATTTCTCTGATGATTTCTGTGATGTCTGATATTATAGTCAATCAGCTACCCTTTCTTTTTCTTCTCTTTTAATTTTAGATAATTGCAACAATTATATTGAGGGTTTTAGGTAATGGTGAAGGCAGTTGGGTTTTCTTGCATGGAATAAGAAGAAATATACAATAAATAATGAATATGCAGTATTTTATGCTGCTGATGGGTGAGAGGGTCATGAGCATATGCACTAACATACAGCACTGCAGGTAGGTACTCATGCATTTCTCGTTGATGTGAGTTAAGAAGAACATAAATAAATAGGCAGGTATATTTGTTGAGACGACTTAAGTGGATGAAGAATCACATTTTGACATATCTATGAACATGTGAAAAAATGTAATGTGTGTAAGTCAATATAATATTTCATTATTTTTGAATATGAAAAATAATGCTTTACTTAAGCTAAAAATATAGTTTAAAAATATAAAGTATGGATAATTTGGTAAACTCCAACACTATTTTTAAAAGAATTTGTTATATATAAATGTGCTCAAGTTAATAAATTAGCAAGTTTTTGAAGTGGGAGAGATTAGTCCCTTGCAAAGTAACTCCCTCCCCACATGCCGCCCACCACACCTTTTAAAAATGTTTATTGGCTTTACAGAGAGAGGAAGATGGGGAAAGAAAGAGAGACAGAGACAGAGACATAAATATGAAAGAGAAACATTGATTGTTTGTCTCCCACAACTTTTCGGTGTAAAGGACAATGTTCCAACCAACTGAGCTACATGAACCTCCATTTTTTAAAAATTTCTCTCTTCCTTTTCATGTACCAAAGCCCTTATGTACTCTTCTCACTCTCTGGCTTATTTTAAGAAATGATGTGATGTCAGTAATTTATGCCTTTGTGAAACTTGAGGTCAATGCCTTACTTCTCTGAGAGTTATTTGAATTTTAATATTTTTGAGTAATACTAAAATAAAAAGCATTCTCTCATCATAATTTTAAGAATTATGTAGCATGTGGGGAGATATATTTGGAGGGAGAAAATAGCTTCTTGAACACAGCTGAATGACCTTTTACTCTACATCTGCATAAAACTGATCATGGAGCTAACAAATCATGTGATAGGTGTTTCCTCATGTGTTTATTAAAAACACATTTCATTGTCACTAAATGTCTATTGTGCTGAAACTGCAGTTAAGCTATTTATGCTAACCTGTATGATGAACTTGGCAATGCATAGTCTATAGTGTATGTAATAATGCAGTTACACAATGTTTTCATTTTTCCTAGCAAACGGAAGACTGTTAACATGAGCCATGATATGTGTAAAAATTATGGCTTCTTCTTGCTAACAAATAATGAATCAAATATTTTCACAGATAGCTTTAAGATAGGGATATTATTGTTTTTACCTTACTGCTTTGAATGGTAGCAGAGTTATGTTCAAGAATACTCCACTTGGTTTGTAAATTCTCATAACTTTGGTATCTGACTCCTGGGCTGCCTTCAGAAGCTTATTGTTTGCTCTGGGGACTCAAAAAACCCCTGATGTGAACCCACTGTTTGTCCTAGCAGCTATGGGAAAGGAGAGAGAAAATCTTGAGAGCTTCCAAATATTTGTGATGGCTCTGGCACCTCTTCTGCTTTTAATATCTTATGTGATATATTTTACAGAATTTAAATTTGGTTCAGATAACTTGAGAATTCACCAGGAGTAAAATATACCACTTTTGTTGGACATACCCCTATTTAAAGATGGTATGGATGCTCTGTCCATTTCTAACACTATAGATTTATTTTGACGTGATCTTAGGTATAGGATTGTGGTAGAGGTGCTTAGAGATATAAATGTTGGGTCCAGCCAGAATTCATTACTACTGCCAGTACAAATCTTAGTTTATATAATATTGGTTTGATTTTACTGAATGAGTACTTTTTATTTTGTTTTATTTTTTTTAAAGACTTTACTTAACTTTAGAGGGGAAGGGAAGGAGAGAAGGAGAGAAATATCAATGTATGGTTGCCTCTTGTACATCCCCCACTGGGAACTGGTCCGCAACCCAGGCATGTGCCCTGACTGGGAATCGAACTGCGATCCTTTGGTTTGCAGGCCTGCGCTCAATCCACTGAGCTACACCAGCCAGGGCAGAATGACTACATTTTACTACTCAAAATTAATATGTAGTTTTATAAAATTTGATCCCAGTTTTAACTGATTCATTCAACTTCAACAAACTTTGTGGAGCAGGGTGGAAGAGTATTAGAACTAAAACATTTCAAAAGAGTATTTATATTTAAAACTCTCATGAAGAGAGAGTTAAAAATTCACATTTATTTAAAATGTCTCTTATGTATAGTCCATTTGTATGATAGCTGTTAGATTAGTTTTGGAAGGAAAAGCTAAACAATTGGAAGGAGCCAAATAATTGAAGATATTTTGCATATACTGTGTGAAGTGAATAAAAATAGGGACAAGTTCAGTTAAAAAGAAGTAAAAAATATAGTGGAAATAAACAATAAGATCTAAAATTCTCCAGATTAACAGTTTATGGAGAACAAACTGCATGCATTTCCCTTACTAGAATATAAGCGGTGTAAAGGCAGGACTCAGCCACCATTTCTGCTGCTGGTCAATATTCTTTACTACTAAAATCAATGATTAGATTATAGCAGTAGAGCCAGAGGACCTGGATGTGGTGGTGGGAGGGGCACAGGGGTGACACAAACCTGTTGCTAAGGAACAGATGTGAGGAGCTCCAGGTGAAGAACCTAGAGATGAGGCAGATCACGGACGAGTGTGAGGGGATCATGCAACATGCAGTGGAGGAGACTCAGAAAGAGGAACTTGCCAAAGCCCAAATCCAGAATGTTCAGAAGGAGAAAGACCAGCTTAACTGCACGCCTGAAGTCCATGGAAAAGTCTCTCTGACATTTTCAAGTACTTTGAGGAACAGAAGTGATCTAGGGCTATTGCTCGAATAAAGAACCTCTGAAGAAGTATGCTGGGGATTACATAGTGAGAACTGAAAAGGAAGGACTGAGATACCAAGCAATGAAGGCTCATGCAGAAGAGAAACAAGCTGGTGAAAGAAGAGATCGCCCCAGGCATGAGCGAGGCCAACAGGGAGGCGGTGGCCTTCCAGGTGAGCCTGAGGAGGAGTAGGTGTGCATCCACTGGCCGGAGAAGACAGACCATTGAGCAGAAGACTCAAGAAAATGATGAAGTGACCAGCATCTGTGATGACCTCATTTCTAAGATCTAAAGATCTGACATGAAAGTTCCTGATTAATGTCTGTCTGTCTGACTCTGTGAAAAAATTTCATGTTCTTGGCTATTGTGTTCAATAAATGTTGCAATGAATGTAGGGGTATGTATATTCTTTTGAATTAGTGTTGTGAATTTCTCTGAATATATTCCCAGAAGTGGAATTGCTGGGTCATAAGGCACTTCCATTTTTAGTTTTTGAAAGTAACTCCAGCCTACTTTCCACAGTGGCCGCACCAGTCTGCATTCCCACCAGCAGTGCAGGAGGTTCCCCTTTTCTCTACCCCTTCACCATCGCTTGTTGTTCGCTGATTTACTAATGACAGCCATTTTGACAGATGAGTGGATTAAAAGACTATGGTACTTTCACACAATGGAATACTACTTGGCTGTAAAAGAAGGAGATCCTACCTTTTGCAATAGCATGGATGGACCCAGAGAACATTATGCTAAGTGAAATAGGCCAGTCAGAGAAAGATAAGTACCATATGATTTCACTCATGTGTGGAGTCTAATGAACAAACTGTGCTATCAAGCAAAATGGAGACAGACCTGTAGACAAAGAGCAGGCTGAGAGCTGTTGAGGGGTAGGGTATTGAGGGGCTGGGTGGGAGGGGAGAGCGGAGTGAGGAAAAAAGAGAAAAAAAGATAAAAAACTCGTAGACACACAGTCTGGGGATTGGCAGGAGGAGGGGGAAGCAAGGGGAGGTGGAGGAGGGTATATGAGGGATAAATGGTCAAGGAAGACGACTCGACTTGGGATGGTGAACACACAGTGCAGTGCACAGAGGCTGTGCTGTGGACCTGTGTCCCTGAAACCTGTGTAATTCTGTTAACCAGTGTCACCCCAGTAAGTTCAATGAAAAGGAGAAAAAAAAAGATTTCATGTTTTTTCTCTCTTAACCTCAACTCATTTTTAAACTAGGTTGCTTTAAAAAGAAGACTAAAAATTTAAGAGTACAGGCTTAGGAGTTACACATGTCTAGGTTACATTCTGACTCTCTCCTGTATTAGTTGGAGGGCTTCATCTCTCTGAGCTCAGTCTCCTTATCTCTAAATAGGGCACAAAACCCAGCAATATTGATGTGAGCTTGACATCGATGGATGCCTGGAAAAAGCACTTGAAAATAATATCTGTGAAATGTAGTATAAAATGCACCAAAATGTTCGTAAAACTGTCAGACTTACATAATGGACAGATGGAGCAATGAAATAGCACAGATGCTCCCGGGACAAATACACGTATATATAAAAATACATTGTGTGATAAGGGCCATAGCACAAAGCAATGAGGGCAGAAGGAAAATTTCAATAGATTGTTCTGGACTATGGGTGAAATCTTTGGGAAAAATAGCTATGTGTGTACTTTTCATGTAAATGTATATAACTTCCCAATAAATTAGAATATTAGATAAACAAAGTGAAAGTGTACATCAGTTAGAATAAAATGAAAGTCAGTAAGTATGGGATACTGACATGAGGAAAAACTTCAAAAGCAAAAGAAAAATAGCAGAACCACAGAGAAGAGATGGACACATTCAACTACATAAAAAATTAGGTCTAAATTCCACCAAAACTGTGATAAAGAGTAAATTACAAATGGTAAATAATAAAAATATTTGCATCATTTATGATAGGCCTCAGGTTAATATGTGTGTAAAGAACATTTACAAATCAATAATAAAAATTGTAAATGCTCTAAGAAAAAAAAAGTGAAGCAAGGAATTTATTAAAGTGGTACAAAAAGCAAATAAAATTAATACAAGAAATCACATTAATACATTTAAGTAAAGGACACTTTTTTGCTTATCATATTGGTAAATAATTAGAAAGAAAATTATATAATATACATTATTGTGCCCTGAGATGAGAACATTTATGTATTGTAGATAAGGGAATAAATTGGAGCAAATGTTAAAAATCTTATACTAGATTTATAACACTTGATACATATTTCTAAACACATTTGTTCTTAAGAAATAGAGATGCAGACAATAACTGATGTGCAAAAATATTCATTAGAATAAAAATATTTATAATAAAAGGAAAATTGAAAAAATAATTAGGGATCACTTAAATCATGGTACAACTAAATGATGGTGTATTAGGCAGTAGTTAGATAAATTCTGAAGAAAAGTTAAGGAAATGAGAAATTTTGAAAGACTAAAAGACTATATAATTTTATAAATCTCTATATTACAATCTAATTATTGGTTATTGTCTCTCAGAGGTTATAGGTAACTCTGATTTTTCACTTTGCATTTTTCAGTATTGTTTCAAATTCTCTATAATAAGTATATATATTTTTATATTCAGAGAATGTGCAAGATGCTGCTTTTCATATCATATTAAGCAAGTTAAACTATGAAACACCCATGCAGGTGCTGTCAACTATATACATAAAAAGTTTTATTTTAAAAGAATTTTAAAGAAAAATGAAAAAGAAAGCCTAAAAAGAAAGAGTTGTAAGTCTGTTTGGCAAGTAGTGGTCCTCCTGAGAGAGGTCATGGATGGGCTAGGATAAGAGCGATTGGTTTTTGTTTTTTTTTGCATCATTTGTTCTTTTTATTTTTTGTTCATGGCTGGAGAATGTTGAAGGAAGTCCTAAATACCATGCCATTTTACCCTCATATACTTCTGTGTGCATCCATAAAAATTTCACACAAATTCTTTAAAATCCACAATGATATTATAACATCTAACAAAATTATTAATTCCTCATACTCATCTCAGTCCATAATCTCATTTCCCATGTTATCTCAAGTATGTCTTTTTTATGGTTTATTTTTTATTTTTTATTTATTTTATTTTTTATTTTAGTTGTTGTTCAAGTACAGTTTTCTGTCTTTTACTCCCGTCCCAGTCCACCCCTCTAGTGCTCCCCTCCTCCCTCCCATTTCCAACCCCACCCCTTAGTTTTTGTCCATGTGTCCTTCATATTTGTTCCTGTGACCCCTTTCCCCTTTCCCCTGAAATTCCCTCCCCTCTCCCCTCTGGTTACTGTCAGCCTGTTTTCTATTTCAATGTCTTTGATTATACTTTGCTTGCTTGTTTGGTTTGTTGCTTAGCTTCCTGTTAAAGGTGAGATCATATGGTATTTGTCTTTCACCATCTGGCTTATTTCACTTAGCATAATGCTTTCCAGTTCCATCCATGCTGTTGCATAGGGTAGGAGCTCCTTCTTTCTTTCTGCTGCATAGAATTCCATTGTGTACATGTACCATAGTTTTTTGATCCACTCATTTACTGATGGGCACCTAGGTTGCTTCCAGCACTTGGCTATTGTAAATTGTGCTGCTATGAACATTGGGGTGCATAGGTTTTTTTGGATTGGTGTTTCTGAGTTCTTAGGGTATAATCCTAGCAGTGGAATTGCCAGGTCAAAAGGCATGTCCATTTTAAGATGAATTCCTTACAAGAGTTCTAACAACAGTAGGGAAAATGACTCAAAGAATGACAAAAAAGGGCAAGTACTGAGTTACAATCAAGGATAGGACTGAAAGTCCTTGGAGACTGGGAGTCGGACATGCACCATTGGAGCCAAGAACTTAAACACTTTTCTGAATATAAAAAACACCATACAACTACTATACAGAATTTGAAATAATACTGTAAAATACAAAGAAAAAAGAAAATGGAAAAGAAAATGCCAATTTACAGAAACAGAAATTTGGAGAAAAAGCTGGTTTGAAAGAGATGATGAGTTAAATTTTAAATTTGAGTTGAATTTGTACCCATAGGACATTAAAGATCTACTTAAATATCTCCCCTAGTTTTTATTATGCAATATATAAACATAGTAAAAAATTAAATAGGAATGAAAGATACACATTAATATCAACCTCCAACTGAATTTCCAATAACTATCACAAATGTTTACTAGTAACCTGCTCCTCTTCAAATGATTGAAGGTAGCCGCCTTCCGTCATTTTCAGTTTTCGTTATTCTGGCCACGAATTCCATATTTGTGGAGATGAAACCTCGATGTCTCGCTCTATCAACATTAAACATCGCTTCATGTCTTCATCCTCCGAAAGGCCAGGAACTTGTCCTCTCTTCCTAATGTTAAAGTTGAAGTATTATTTTTCATTCCTGTTCGTAACAATTATAACATATTATACTTAGAGACTTACTTAAGAAGTTTACACTTCACACATTATCATTAAATTCCTCTCAATATAAACTGAGGACATCAGTGGTTATAAACTTCCATCTACCTCCCACCCTCCTGTTGTTCTCCTGATATCTGACAACTGTAACATCATTTTTATTAAGGTTCAAGGCATTTATATTTTATGCTGTAATCATAATAAAATTATTTATGTTTTGTTTAGATGTTATAATTCTAAAAACTGGAAACTGATAACCAGCCTCTGACAACATTAGAATTATGTAACTATTATCAATGTAGAGCATTCTGTGTGTTTGGGGCCCATTGAGAAATATAATTTTTTCCCTAGAGTTTTCAGACAACTTTATTGAGGTGTAATTTAAACACCATAAAATTCATCCCCTTTTAAGTATACCTTCCCAAGATTTTTGTATAATCTTTGTCATAATGCAGCTTTGGGACACTTCCATCACCCTGCTAAGGTCCCTCACATCATTTACAATTAATTGCCTTTCCTACCCCAAGTTCCAGATAAGCACTAATCTCCTTTCTGACTGTAGATTTACCTTTTCTGGCTTTTTTCACTTAGAAAGATGGTTTTCAGTTTCATACATGTTGCAGCATGTATCAGTATTTCATCCTTTTTTGTTGCAACATAGTATTTAATTGTTTTGATTTTACCACATTTTGTTAGTCATTCATCAGTTGATGGATATCTGAGTTGTTTCCATTTTTTGGCTATTATGAATAATTTTTCTATGAACATTTGTGTGCAGGTCTTTGTGTGGATTTATGTTTTTTCATTTTTCTTGGGTAGATACCTAGGGAATTTACTTCTGCATTTTTGAAACTAGTCCATTCAAAGGAAAATGTGCCAATATTGGAGAACGCCTGAAGCTTATTTTTCTTGTATGTCATCAATTACTTAAGTCATTCTATATTTTAGTTTGGTTTATAATCTAATCATGGCTTTTTGTTCTGACGCTTTCCCCTCTCTATAGTTAAAAAGTTTTAAAATTAAGTATTTCATAAATACTAAAAAGTACAATGATATCACCTGTAAGCCCATATATTTATACTCTGCTCAAGAAATAAAATACCCCCCAAACAGCTGAAGAGCCTCAGTAGCATCCCCTTCTCTCCTTATCAGATACTACCATTATTCAGAGTTTAGTGTTTAGCATTTTTATTCACTTCTTTAAACTTTTACCAAATACATAATGTACTTCCCAATCAGTTAAAAAAATCAACATGATACTGTCTAAATTCTTACTGGACTTGATTTTTTCTTTACATTATTTTTGACATTTATCCATGTATGTCATCTTTTTTTATAAGTCATACGTGATCACTGACATATTACATTCCCAATGTAATGATACTAGAAAGTAGGGCCTTAGGGAGGGGACTAGGGTATGAGCGTGGAGCCTTCATGGATGAAATTAGTGACCTCATAAAAGCGGCCCCAGAGAGCTAGCTCCCTTGCCTCTTCTGCCGTGTGAGGACACAGCGGACAAGACGGCTCTCAACACAGCAGTAAGCAGGCTCTCGCCAGACACTGAATTGGCTGGTGCCTTGATCTTGGACTACCCAGGTTCCAGAATTGTGAGAAATAAATTTGTGATATTTATAAGCCAGTCAGTCTATTGTATTTTGTTATAGCAGTGAACATGGTCTAAGATGATTCCTCCATACATCTAGGACAGTAGTCTAAAATATGTGCATCTTCAACTTTTCTAGATACTGGTGAAATGCTCTCCTAAGTGATTTTGCCAATACTTACACCACAGGAAAAAAGTTCTTGTTGCTCCACATTTTTCTCAGTATTTGGTATTGCTAGATCTTTTTCTACCCCCCCCCCCCAATTTTTGGGTATGAAAGAGCGTATCTATGTGGTCACTTAAATTTCACTGAATCCTAGTAATTTTTAATACCTACTCTGCTTAATTTCTATTTATGTTTCTGTTTCAGTGATGTTCTTGTTTATAGCTGTATCCATTTTTTGGTACTAATTTGCTTGTATTTCTCTTATGGATTTCTAGAAGTCATTTACATATTTTAGGTATGAAACCTGTATTGGTTATGATATATGTATTGAAAATAATTTTCTTAATTCTCTTTCAGAGATTTTAGTGCTCTTCCTGGAGTAAATGACAGGTGAGTTTAATAATGATAATGTCTGTCTCTGGTGAAAAAGTCTGGCGTGCTTACAGCCCATTGTGAAAATCCAGGTTCCCTAAGCTCAAGGGTTCTCTTTTATGACACAGTTCACTATGTGTGTCATCTGGCTGTCTTCACATCACCTAGTGGGAACTGGAGATTGCCAGTACTCTGGCTGCTGATTTGGTGTGAGTGACGAACATAATTCTTTGTCCAAGACCCAAGGATGCCTTTTATCATCATCCAGAAAACTGTGGTAGGCTGACCAGATAGTTTGTATAAATGGTGAAGTGTCATAAATGTTACAGTTCTTGATTCCATATTACATTATATTATATTATATTAACTAATATTACAAACTATAGCAATTTTATTGATTTTCCCCCAAAAGACTGATTTTTCATTGTCTCTATTGTTTTTCTGTTTTCTAGTTCATTGATTTTTGTTCTGACATTTAATTTCTTATTTTTATTTATTTTATGTTTAATTTGCTCATCCTTTTCACATTTTTTAATATGGATGATAAGGTAATTGATTTGAGATCTTTGTTAATTTCTAATACAGCTATCTAGTGCTATAAATTTCCCTCTAGGCATTGCTTTAGCCATACATCACAGATTTAGATGTGCTGTGTTCTCATCTTCATTTAGCTCAAAATCTTTTATAATTTTCTTTTTAATTTATTTGTTGACCCATGGGTTGTTTATAGTATATCATTTAATTTCTAAGTGTATGTGAATATTCCAGAGAGCTGTTACTGATTTCCAATTTACTTCCATTACAGTTAGGGAATACTTTGTATGTTTTAAATTCTTTTAACTTTATTGAGATGCTTTTATAGTCCAGAACATGGTTTCTTTTGGTGATCGCTCAGTGTGTGCACTTTAAAATAGTGTGTATTTCCTGTTGTTGAGTGAAGTACACTATAAATGTCAGTTCAAGTTTATTGATAGTGTTGTTCAGATTTTTTTGTATCCTTAATGGGTTTCTCTCTACTCTTAATTTCCACAGCTGAGTTAGGTACATGTGTCTGATCTAGTACCTATTTACTTTTTTTCCCCAGATATACTGACTTACGTAATTATTTTAGAAGAGTATTTTAATAGTCTGCTTTCTGAACTTGGTGCTTCTGAGTGTGTCACCATTCATTTAGTGACTGTGTGACGGTTTGCTGGGTGTGGACTTGGAAATTTAAAATTCTTTGACCTCTAATTTGTTACATGGTGCTAGCGTAATGTTAATATGAAAAACAATAAAGTTAATGCCAGCAACACTTGGAACAATTTAACTTATAAATAAGGACATAAAGTTTCTAAAAAATGAACACCAGCAAAGTATAAGCAATAACAGCCTGTAACATTATTTTAAAAATAGTTAATGATCAGCAAACCTATTGAAATAAATATTTATATATAATATGAAGGAAACATGTCATACAACAGTATCACTAATAATAAATGCTAATAATTGAGTGGAGCAGTGACAAAGTGCCAGATAGTGTCCTTGGTTCTGTAAGTACATTAACTCATTTAATCCCTATATCAGCCTTATAAGGAAGATGACATTTTGATGCTTTGGATATGAGGAAACAGATACATAATCGTACATTGCAAAATATCACATAATTCTTTAAGTGAAAGAACAAGAATTTAAACCGAGGTATTTCGGATCCATAACCTATGCTTTACTATATCTATTTTTCAATAGATAATGAAAAATTATTCTATAATTTTTGTCAACTGTCCAATAAAATATTAGGTAATATAAGGAATTACTTACAACAGAGATAATTTATCTGAATATAGAGCTAAAGCAAAAGAGACGGAACATCCGAGAGACAAAAGATATACTAGGCCAATTTTACCCTGTGCTCAGGAGTATTTTGTCAACTTTCCCCAAGAACTTACAGTGAATGTTTCATTTTGGCATGTATATTTTAATTATTTTTAAATGTATTTATTTTATTTTTTCACATTTTTAATTGTTCAAACATAGTTGTCTCCATTCCCCCGTCCCCACCCCAGCCACCCCCACTCCTTCCCCTCTTTGATTTTGTCCGTGTGTCCCTCATACATGTTCCTGAGAAACCTTACAATCCTTTTTCATCGTCTTATTTCCTTTCTCATGTCTGGATGTTTTTGGTTTCATTTAGTTCTGTAAGTACAACATCTCACAATTTTCTCAACATATTAATTTAAAAAGTTGTTAAATTGTCTATCCTCTTTAATGTAATTTATTTTTCTACTAATACCTCTTGCAGACATCGGTCATAAATTAGAAAATAAAAAGGCTTAGAATTCTCTGTATTAACAGAAACAATTTTTTAAAAGATTTTATTTTTATTTTTAGAGAGGGGGCAGGGACGGAGAAAGAGAGAAATATTGATGTGTGAGAGAAACACCGATGGGTAGCCCTTGGCACAACCGGGCCTGCAACCCAGGCACATGCACTGGCGGGGACTCAGACCACCGACCTTTCGGTTCGCAGGCTGGTACTCCCTCTGAGCCACACCAGCCAGAGCAGAAATAATTTTTTAATATTGCCCAAGGCCACAGATTATCTTGCTTAAGGGTCTAAATAATTAGCTATTTTATATAGTTTAATGTTCAATTTTTAATTTTATTTTATAAAGCATTTAATGCAATAATCAAGAATTTTTGCACATTAAGTGTATAATTGATATACTCTGAGTTCTTAAATATCAATATATGACAGAAGTGAAATAGTGAAAGAAAAGGGCAAACGAGTTTTAATCATGAGATTCACCAATGCAAACTTGAGTATAACAATCCTCATACTCTACATTGCAGTGTTATTGGTAATTGGGCCTGTGTGAGGGCTTGACATTTTGTGGCATAATTAGGAAATTATCTGTGGCTGGAAAGGGGTTGTATCCTGAAGGACTGGTATCCTCAGCTTGTAAAATAGAGAGGAGTGCTTGCTTTTTATGGAGATTTTTCACTGTGGTTCATCTTTGAGAGCAGAATTCAGATATTCGTTGACCATCTCATTAAAGAAAAATCGGGTAAACTTTTTTTAAGTCAATGTAGCAAGGATTACAAATAAAACCACAGTGAAGGAAAAACTGGTACTTTCAGAACAAAGACGACTCTGGGAAAAGCTCATAGGAGTGGGGCTGTGATTATGTAAAACTGTCTGCTAGCTAAAGACATTAAATTCAGATCAAGTACGGGAAATAGGTTGTTGGAGAAAGGAAAACTGAAGCTTCACTTGATTTAACTCCCCACCCCCTTCTTAAAGAAACTTTATTTTCCGTCGACCTTACTTCCATTTTCTGTTTGACTGTAGAAGAACAGCGTCAGATCACCCAGGGGTTATTCCTACCCATTCCGGGGCCCGAGCAGGCGGGGCTGCAGCCTAGTCCTCCGTGGCAGCTGCGCGCTCCAGTCTTCAGCAGGAAACTGCTGCCTAGGCACAGAGGGCACCTGTGCCTTCAGGCCCGTCTGTGAGCTCTGGTTGAGTGAATGTAAATTTGAGAGCTGGAACAGTCCATTCGCCTGCGATCCCTTCTGGTCACACAGCCTTTCCCCAGTGGCCCGCTCTTTCTTTTCAGTTTCTTCAGAGGCTCTGTAGAGGGAAGATGGGGGTGGCCTACTGCAGGTGCTCATGGGGAGGTCGTTTCTACACATGCACAGGACCTCCTGGGCCAGCCCCTGGCGCATCACACATTGAGCTCCCTTATTGTTGCACGGGGATGGCAATGTCCGCACAGCGCAGAGGACAGGGTGTCACACAGAGCCAAGGGAGGCAGGGTAGCAGGCCTCCTCTGCGAGAGACTGGTGTTAGCCATGGGACGAAGAGCCACCAGAAGCCCTGGCTCCCAGAAAGCTGCCTGTGCCTGAAGCAGCAGCAACAGGAGGGGCCCCAGGGGCAGCGGGGAACTTCGGCACAGCTTGCCGCCCAGTATTGCTGGCTGACATGGTACTGACATCGGCCGGGTTGTCAATGGCATGAGCTGCCCACAGAAGATTCACCCAGGTTCTCTCCCATTCATGAGGTAATGTCATCACTTTTCCTTTGGTAGAGGGCTGTTCTGTTTGGATGCCAAGGTTGGTGCCTCGAAAGTGGGTTCCTGATGCAAAGCATGGACATCCCGCTCCTTTATGTGCATGACATCAAAGGCTCCTGACACCTGAAATTTTCCCTTTAAGTTGTAACAGGAACCCAGGACACCATGGTGTGCAACCCTCTTTGGGTAGCGAGGAAATCAGAAGACACTTTGTATAAAATTTTGCAAAAGTGCTTTTTACATACATATCACTACTTTGAGTTGTAGATAGACATAGTAACTTTATAGTGGGATGCTACCTTTCAGTGAAATCGAAGTGCTTGTTTTAAAGGCCTGCTTTAAATCTAGGGAATGTCTCTGTTTCTCAGTTAAATGGGACTATTACCTACTTCGTGGGCTTTATGTAAGAATTTAAAAAGGAAGCACTGTCAGGTACTGGGAACAGTGTCTGACACAGTAAGCATTCAGTGGTATTGTTATCTACCTAATCTCTATGAGTGTCTCTACCTTAAATCCCAAGGTAACAGACAAATTTTCTCACAGAAAGGAATAAGACTACATGTGGTTTTCCAAACCAACAAGAAGAAACATTGTTTTTAAATATATTTTTCTTAGCAGCTCGTAGATAGCAATAGCTGTTATGGAGCTCATGCTTAAAGTCTGTGCTTGTTTCTAAGTAAGCTCGGGGTGTGTTTGGAGCTTGGCAGATAACAAAGTTCTGATTCCATTTATGTACACTTCTCTCATTTTTCTTCTAAAACACACAAGCAGCATGACATCAGTTTCTCTGCTCTTTCTCTCTCTGCACACACACACACACACACACACACACAAACACTCCCTTTTCTTCAACATGGTCTTACAAGCATATGCACTAGCGTCAGTTCATTTTTTAATCCCCAAAGGATTCATGGAGCAGGCTGTGTGCAACTGCTGTGTTTTCCACTAGTTAAACTGGCAGTTACCTACAGTCTGGAGTTGCTAGGAGAAGGGGAATAAGCATGATTACAGCATCAATAACAACCTGTGGAGCTCTGTGGTCTGTCTTCTGTATGGCTTTATATGCTATTTTCTCATTGTCATCATTAATATTGTTGCATTTTTCTGTTAGAACATGATATATTTTTAATTGTTGGTTCCAGAATGATTAAGAGACAAAAACGTTGGCATTTAAAGCAGGCACTTTTTTCTCAGGGTGGTGCTGCTGATACTGATTCCTGCCATCTGTTTTCTTATTACATACTGCCCTCCTTTCATTGGCAGAGAGGAATTCAGCTTCTTCTGGTGCGCTAAAGTCATTCACGTTTCTCTTGTGCATACCAGATCTTGTAAACTGTAGGAATTCTGATGTGCTTCAGCGCACGGAGCAGTAACAAATGAGCTGCTTTTGGGGAGAGCTGGAGAGCTCAGTCGGTCAGTAGTACAGTAGCAGGCTCACATGTGCGGATTGTTTCTGTGAGGTCAGAGGATCTGTTTATACTGCCGTCTGTTTGGGGCGGGGGTGACGTGGTGAACAGTGGGTATGCCTGTCAAAGTCAATAGCAGTTCTGGCAGAGGCTGCCCTTAGCTTTATAAATCTGCAATGTTCTGATAGATAAGAGATGCTGCTGTGTAACTGAGGTTTGTGGTGGACTGAGGAATGCTTGTTCTAGCTGCTGAAACTGACTGTAACTGTGTTGCCCTAGGAGTATCATCATGGGCTCTACTGCTACAGGAATTGAAGAACTGGAAAGCACCACATTTAAATACCTTATAGGAGAACACACTGAAAAAATGTGGCAACGCCTGAAAGGAATGTGAGTAAGCTCTCTGCTTGGTTCTGTGTTTTTATCCCTCCCCCCAATTTGATTATTGACATGAATAATTGTGGTACTATCTTACTTTGTGGACCAGTGTTTCCTTTAGAAAGATTTCTCTTTAAAAAATAGAATGTACCAGGCTCAGCTAACAACCTGCTTGAAAGATAACTATTATTTTTGCACCTGTATGTTTTATGTAAAGTAAAGCAACTCCTGAGAAAAGGAATCCGCTTTACTGCTGTACCACACGGCTTTTATGCTCCTGTGTGTGTTGTTTGGGTATGCAGACAGGTAACAGGAGCGCTGCTCACAGAAATAAAATTGCACTGGGTAAATAGAGAGATTACCACCAGTACTTATTTCTCTGTGATTAGATTTTGGAAAAAAGGGGAGGATTCATATGATAAACAATTAAACTCCATTGTGCTTATTCTTTATGTTTTAATGGGTAAGAGTTCTTTGAGAAAAAATACATATGTGGTAAAAATACTGTAAGCATACCAAACTTACTGGAGAGTTTTGGCTTTAAATCGAAGAATTCACTTCTTCTGAGAGTACAGAATAGCTCACGAGGTAAAATGGACCTTACGGAGGTGGGTCCAGAGCCGTGCTTATGCTAAGCATAAACTGTAAATAGCTGAGTCAAACTTTAATGGAAATTCTACCCACCTTGCTATTTAAACAACATTTACATTTTTTTTCTGTGTGTGCTATCAATTCCTGTTTAGTATTTCAGCCCACTGTATTTACATGCTTTATTTTAATTATGTTGTGATTTAAAAATCAGTTCTAAAATTTGGATAAATATGTGCATAGGAATATTTACAAGCATTTGCTTAGCATACTTGAATATTTCAAATGAAAATATATTGGCTTTTTATGATAATGGCTGAAAAGGAATCTTATACCGTGTAAAATAGAGATTTTCCGGGATTCAAATGTCTAATGCTATGTTTACATACTATTTTATAGAATGCAACATCTCAGTAGATTGAATGTTGCTATTTTGATATATATGATTTTTTAAAAAAATTGTATCAAACTTTCTTTGGAAGTAAAATGCCTCTACTTCCCTCCACTTGAATGTATTTAATGGTGTTTTATATTTGAATAGTCTGCATATTTTCTTACACTTGAAGTAATGCATGGCATTACAGTGCACTAGTGTAAGAGCAACTAATAAGGCAAGCAACATTGAGCAAAGACTAACTTTTAAAAAGAATCGTGGGGATTGACTGTGGGAGTGAGGGGGCGAGGTAGGGGAGAGCAATGGGAAAAAAGGCAGGACAACTGTAACTGAACCACAATAACATAAAATAAAAATAACATAAAAAACAAAAAACGATTGACAAAATAAAAAGGAAGCCATCTCTACATCATTTGAATGAATTACAGACATATGTTTCTAGGATTCATGGTAGATTTAGAAATTGCAGTTTTTTGGTTGTTCTCTAGGTGAATGAATAATCCTACAAAAGCAAATAACAATTCACACATTAATTAACATTGATGAAAGTTGAACATTGGCAATCATCAGAGGATTTGCATCTAACCTAATGAGTTGATGGACATCTGTATCAGACAAATTATATCCCATACCCAAACCTATTTTAGATTGTCTTCCCTTTGGCAGAACAGAATATGTTTGCTTGTTTGTATTTGTTCTAGTTTTTGTAGTAACATGAATATATGAAGATTTACAGTAGTGAATTTATGTATATGTTTTTAAGAAATTTGAAAAGTGACCTTGTGTTTGCCTAACATTTTAGGGCAAAGTTAGCTGAATTTTAGAGATGAGTTTGTCATTTTTTTTTTCAGGAAGGGGTGATATAGTCACTCAGCAGTAGAACTTCCTGACTTGACATTCAACATTGATGTAAGATATAAAAATATACAGGTTCCAGCACAAATAATGCCCCTTTTTATTACAAAATCTTTTATTACAAAATCATAAGCTTGTAATTCTGTAACATAACAATATCACACTCAAGCGCACCATATGACATTTTAGGTGAAATATTCAAATTAAAACTATAAATGATTACACCCATTTTGTTACCCTACTAGCCACACTCAAGCAGGCCTTACTTCAGCCAGCCCTGTGTATGCACACTAAGTAAATTTTGAGTTATGCCCACACAGAGCCACTGAATGACCATTTTAGGAAAAAAACACTGATAACTTGGTTTTTAAATATTATTACTAACTGATTGAAATGACTGTTTTTGCATGAAAGAAAAAAGAAATTTGCATTTGGTACTATTACTTAACTTGTACATTGACTTAAGACATTTCTAGTATTCTAGGATTAGAATTGTCAAAACAAGTACCTAAAATCTGCTTGCATGACTAATGACAACCAAATTGTATAATTACGGTCTTTTGTGTAGTCTGCATTTGAAGCAGTGATAGGAGGGACTTGCTATTCCATTGCTGAAACTGTCTTGCCTATTTAAAATGTAATATTGACTCAAACAGAATTTTAGCTCATCGAAATTATTAGTGTTAGAATTTTAATTTTAAGTATTGGCAATTAAAATCTTGCTACTCATGAAAGCTATGAAACACTTTTATATATATATATTTTAGTTTGGGAAAATAGACCCAATGAATGCTTTTAAATATTTTCTTGGAAAGTGATTTTTAAAATTTTTTACTGTATCTAACTTCACAAATACATTGCTTTATTTCAACAGGAAAATTTGTTTTTAAGTGGGTTTACCATATGTGCATTTTTTTAGATTAGGTAAATATAGAGACAAAGGTTAAAGTAAAATAAGGTTTGTTCAAGTATACCTTATCAATGGATAACACAAGCCACCATAGGTAGCTATTTGCAAAAATATATTTTATAGGCATTATCATACCACATAACATTTTAGAACGTTTTGAGTCCACAGATCAATCTTTAAATTTTGAAACACATGCAAAATCATTGGTAAACTAAATTAAAATATCAATTTATTGTACTAGTTTATTGATTTCTTTCATTAAGCTCTTTTAAATCACCTTCATACAATATTTAATCGGGACAACATATTCACTGATGTGCCAAGAAATCTCTTATTCCTTTGTGGAGAGTGGTGTAGTTTCCTCTTCTTATTTCTGTATACAAATCTTATGCTTTATTCTATCAATTTACTTTCTACAGCCATGACTTTTCTTTAGCTTTCTTCAGTCCATCTTCTGCTAACTTGTCACTTGGTGACCATTTAGGTTCCACACTGTGACTCATGGTCCATGATGTGGAAATGTCAACAAATGACTGGCATCGCATTCTTCATGAACTGCACTTAAAAAGAGCCATCTGCTTGCTCATGACTTGTCGGTTGTTTAGGGCCTGGAAAACACTCCCTATTTCTCTGGCTATCTCAACACCTGGTGAAAGTTCTTTTTCAGAATAGTCCAGGACTCTGGGACCTGTACTGCTTCCTGCACATTACGAAAAGTTTTCTAACACTAGTCTTTGTAAAGATGATTAAGTTGTTGATTCCCATGAAGGAAGTTGATTTGAAACTTGTATATTTGTTTTTATTTATGTGCCATGTTTTTAAAATTAATTTTAGAGATGATCCTTTTTTGTGTCATGGTACCACTGTTTTTTTTTCCTCTCCAGAAGTACAATGGTTCTACAACGATAGGTTGTTAAAAAAATCAGACATGTTTAAAACATGGGTGCTGCTCCCTCCAATCAGTGCCGCTTTTCTAAGGATCCAGGCTAAGGGGTGACAACATTTCCAGAAAACTGCAATCCCATACAAATTCCAGTAAAAGCCACATGGCATTATAACAAAAACTAAGTAAGAATGTTGTCTTAGTCATCCCAAAGAAGAGGGAAAGTTTGAACTGAGTAAAAACATAAACGATTGGAAAAATGTGAGACTCACATTAGAACTTATTTTCGATTCCCTCAGTTTCAATAGATGTATGACTAGAGCTGACAAAAATTTTATAATTAGAAACTAACTTAATAAATGATATTTAATTTTACATGTATAGATATTTACTTCCTATCTGTCCCAATCCAGACAAATGTCCAGATAGTGAGGTCTGGAATTGTGAATGTAACAGTGGGAAGACTTGAAATTAAGCTTCTTTCTTCTTCTTTGATTGGTGGTACACATGATGTTCAGTAATGGAAGAATAAAATGTTAAGAAGCAGAAAGTGAAGGAGAAAGGAGGAACTGTATAACAACCCTATAACTAATTTCAATGAGATGTTGTTATTGAAGAGGGCAGTGTACGATGCAGTTTCAGATGAAGTAACCTCAAACCCTTATTGCCAAGAAGATGCAGCAGAAATACATATGTAGAGTGAAAATGGCTTTAAAAAAAGTGAAACGATAGCAGTTATTAGCACTGTATTCCCAAACCAGAATTGTACTCTAGAGTGAAGCAGCATTATTGATTAGAAGCAAATCTGATCTTTTCACTCTCTTTCTTCAAACCCTTTAAAGCTTTCTAGTGTCCTCTTCCAAGTTCAGCATCCTTCACAGGGTCTCCCAAACCTGCTCAACTTTTGGAGTCTCATCTCAAGCCTCTCCCTCTGTGGCCCCCTCCCAACCAGACCAGCGTTGCCTAAAAGTAAGCTGCGTATCACCCATCTGCCTTTGCTGATGCTATTCTCTTACCCTGAGGAAACAACTCCTTTGTCCTCTTATCCAGGGTTGCTCTTGCTCCCATGAGGCTTTTAGAGATGTGTGGGGATGGTTCTGGTTGTTGCAATGCCTGAGGGTGTTTCTGTGTTCAGTGGGCAGCAGGTCCTGGGCATGTTTGATGTCCTCAGTCATGAGGTTGGGACTTTCTCTTATCAGGAAAAGTTATCCTACTCAAAATGCTAATCGGCACCCTGTGACCAAATACTTAAAGATCTCTCCTTAAATTTTACTTGTCAAGGAAATCCTTCTTCACCCTCCATACTAGGTTAATTTCCTATATTTGACTCAAAAAGTAACTTGGACGTTCCTTTGCATAAAAAAAAATGTTTTCCTTCCTACTGGATCACACACTACTGAGCACAAGAGCCCTGTCCATGGGATTTGCTTTAGGGTCTCCATCACCTTGCCCAGTACCTGGCACACAGGAGAAAATGCAGTAAACAATTCTTAATCACTCAATGAATGAATAAAATTCTAAGTCCTTGGTGGCTCTAACTACAAAATTAGAAGATCAGCAAGGCTGCCAAAATTGGGCCTAAAGCCAGGTTGGAGGAATGAAGATAGATTCACAGCTAGAATAGGGACAAAAAAAGATAGAAGGAAGTAATGTTTGTTTATAATCTACTAGTCATCGGAACCTTTCAGATCTAACATATTTGTATTGTTATTTACTTTTCCAACAGTTTCAGGAGGTAGGTATTCTAAGTTGATTAAATAGCTAGTGTCTGGTGGAACTTGGATTTAGATACAGATCTGCTTTCAAAAGAAGAAAGAGGACATTCTCAGGATGCTTTCCTAGAAAGTTACCTAGAAAGATCACTAGAAAAGGATCCATATTGATGCTTCTTGAAACTCAGTTAATAGGCCTTGTGGTAGGCAGACTCTTTGCCCTCCAGTCATGTCCATGTTCTAATCCCCAGACCTGGGAAGATGTTTTCTCACATGTCAAAGGGAAATTTAGGTGGCAGATGGAGTTAAGTTTGCTAATCAGATGTCCTTAAAATATGGAGATTAGCTGGGATTATTCAAGTGGTTCCAGTGTAATAACAAGGGTTAATAAAAGTGGAAGAGGAAGGCAGAAGACGGAGTGCTGTGAAGTGAGAAGTACCTGAGTTGTCTTTGTCAACATTGAAGGAGGAAATAGGCTATCAGGCAAGGATCGTGGATCACCTCTAGAAGCTTGAAAAGGCAAGAAAACAGTTTCTCTCTTTAGAACCCCCCCCCCCCCCCCGGAAGAATGTAGCCTTGCCAGCACCTGGTTTGAGGTCAATGAAACTTGCATCAAATGATTGACCTACAGAACTTAAGGTAATA